>JABASC010001797.1:0-20921 GCA_019776185.1 Plutomurus gul | reverse complement strand
TTTATGACGTCATTAAAGTATCGCCCTTAACCGAGTCTTCTAATAATGGTTTGACAATTTGAATGATTCGCCGTTATTAATTGCCTAGCATTTCATATCGTTGCACCATAGCTTTTAACTGAAGATGTGCGTGTGTATCAAAACTTGATACGAACGCCTCTGTAAATATTATATGTAAGATAGCAGCTACCACACAGTGCATATAGTTTGATATTTAGCAGCTCCTGGCATGGATCATCGATGATAGAATAACTCGTCCACACTTTTATTGTGATAATAATATTGACTAATTACGAGATAGATAAGCATTTAATATGGCGCCAGTACTAGTTAGGTTTTGAAATAGAACCTACACGTAAAATACTTAACACACAAATTGAACGTGTATTGATAGAAATTTCAAACATAATTCAAATCATGCTCTAGCAATTTTGCCCACCTGAATTTCTATGAAATTCTAAAAGAATTTTTTTTTAATGAAAGTAACTGAAAAATATCTTCATTTTTACTCTACCTGCTAATGCTATCAAATAACTATTTTCTTCAGAGAAATACAAAAAAGTTGTTTGACCACTCTGTGAAGAAATTATTTCAAATTATCAACATTTCTTTTTTATAATTAAGAATTGGTTTTGAAATGATCAAATTTAAGCTCGGGAATGGCATTTAGGAAATCACACAAACAACGTGACAACAAAGTGAGTGAAAATATTTTTACATCTAATTTAATAACTGGTGTGCAATATTCTTTTAAATAATAGTATGGCAAATTGGCGTTAGCGAACACTAAGGCATTTCCAGTTTGTTCAAAGCCAACCTTAAAAATAAATTACAACAGTTTTTCACACAATAAAGTGACTTGGTTGTATTACACCGATTATATAAATAACAAGGTAGAAAACAAGAAAAACACTTTTGTTTTAACTGCCAACTCACCATTCGATGAAAGAACAATGTTGACGGAATAATACTTGGGAGCATTAAAGGGCTAAGTAAAAATCGAAATGTATTGGATTAAGAAATGCAATGAAGAATGACTGAAATTCACTGCGTTTAGCAAACTATTGAAGTGATTTGTCAGGTGTACACTTTACATTACAATTAATAATACCGAGAATCTACAAATCAGCAAATCAGACAGCAATGCAAATTAATAATTATTTCCTGCACTATGTCTATACTAGTTCATTTAATAACGTTTAATATGGCCAAGGTACTGTTGTCAACGTATGTGTGAGAATATCGTTAAGAATTACACGCTACTACTATATATACATTCACATTTAAGTTTATCGAGAAAACGAAACGAATTGGAGAACAACGTATAAACAATCTTCCACGATCACATAATATTATTACTACAGTAACAGTAATACAGAGGTAGAGCGTTCAAAAGAATTGTGTGTAGCATAGTCAAAAGTAGGAGATAGTCCTGTGGCACTAATTTTTATAGGTACGTACATGCATTCATTTTGTTTACAGAAGTATTTACACAACATCATTTAATCCATTGTGTTTTAACAGCAATGCAGTATACGATACTACAAACATGTGTGCAATATACATCGATAATATTGTCGTATACCACTTATAATATAATATCACCCTCATTCTATTACTATTTCTGCAGAGGTCAAATCATTCGCTCACGCAATACAGGTATATTTGTAATAATATGCACTAAATGGTCTTTACGATTCATGCGAGTCAAAATAATATGTTTGTGGTTAACGATATGAATACTGCAAACAAATATACCTATACAGTAATAATAAAGGACTCACAAAGAAATAATACCAACATAATACTATCTCATTAGAATACTACAGCAGTTTTTCATAAGTTCATAAAGAACAAATTCAATTCAGTTAAATTAGAGCTCACAGTAAGAAATGCGAAAATAGCAAGGTATCAATAGCAGCCTGGTTTCACAGGACAGACGTAATAATTGTAATATGGTTAACAGTGCAAACGAAAATAGTTGTTATCTGTTCAAAGGATGAATGAGGCAGCAGCGCAATGCCATAAAATGAATGGTCAAAGACACAACTTACAGCTGCCCTGTAACAGTTCCTCAAGATAGAGTATTGTATATCATCATTACGTATTTATTTATAGTTGCTATAATTATATTTTTAGTCTTTTCTTCAGCCTAGTTCGCGAATGTATTTTCACAAGAAACAAAACGTGGCAAAGCCTGTATAGTTGCTACACACAACCGCTTTCTTCTTCTGTGCTTGTATTTAACAATTAAAATTGAGCATGGCCATTGCCCACGTAGAGTTGGTTTGCAGCGGACGCTCCAGCAGGGGAACCTAAGGAAGATTTACACTGTGTCGTTCCATTACTTCCTCCACTCCCTTCATTCCAAGCCTCAAGGGACTTTTGTACTTGGGCAATATTTTGCGGAATAGTTCCAACACGCTCATCCTCCATCGAGTTCAAGCACTACGAAAAAAATAAACACACATCAAATAATTTTGCTCCTAAGAGTGCACACAAGAACACTTCATAATATATGATAACATGGACTCGAAAGACTCTACCTGTACAATATTCGATGTTACGTATGAGACTTTCTGATCACAGTGGATTACGATGACCTTTATGACGCATAGAAGTTTATCAACAGCCGCATTCAACTCGGCCACTTCTCTTTTCAAGGACAAGTAATCTCCCTCTTGAAAGATTTCATCGTCGTCTATCAAATCGACTCCAGCCTCAATATTGGAAATTTCTTCTTGCACAAGCCTCTCCGCTTCTTCTCGATCCAGAATGGCTTGATTCAAATTTTGCAAAGAGTTACCTCCACCGATCTTTGGGCTTGTTACTGGAGTTAGCTTTGATGGTGAGGTAGTAGTAGTATTAGGAGCACTGATAGTAGGAGTAGTAGCAATTTGTCCAGCAGCATATTTATTAGAGCTAGCAGCGAGTGGGCTTTTAATTAGATTCTGTGGTGAAGTGACTGAGGAAGAACTCAACTGTGGGGTCTGGAAAGCGTTAGACAGCAATGTGATAAGTGGGAGAAGGAGAGAGCAGCTCAAGTCACTTTCATCGAGTCCCACGCCCAAAGCAGCGTTTGATCCAGCCTTTAATTAACAATGTCCACAAATCAATCCATACTCATCAATACAGACATTAAATCACGAATGCTCATAGCCCAGCCTACTTTGAATTATTGACAGCATGCGCATTCCCGTTAGTTCATTCATTTCATCGAGCCACAAAAAATTATTTCGAGCTCTCATGTATTAAACATGTTTTTGCTGTCTTCACTGGATTTTCCTCAAGTCCTTAATCAATTGTCAATACAAAACCCGTGACTTATAAACTGAAATAATTGAATTCAAAGTGAGGATACGTTCGATCAAACGTTGGCTCTGTCCAACATTCACATATGTACACCAGCACATGTACATACATATATTACGCACCTGGCTGGTATACGAATATGTACAATATCTGATACTCCGTAAATATTAAACCATAAAGATTAATCTGAAGATAATAATTAGTGTTATGGTCAATTAAAGAACGAATTCTGTGGATTTCGCCATCCTACTTGGCAGAATTGAACGAGAAGAGGGAATGAGGAAAAGGAAAGAAATCAAATTAGTGAGTCCGTCCCCTTTCTTACAATCAATAGATTCAGGTTCCCCTCTGTGCAATCAGTGGATTACAAACGGGTACTCTTGCATTATTGATGATGGTTGCTGCATGCAAGCACAATTTCAAGTAATAACTACGATACAACGAGAGAACGAGCTTATACATATTCTACCACACGAAATTACGACGTGTATCCACCTTCTAAAAATAACGATAACCATTTCACTACTAGGCATCAATTCGAACTTACAAAAAGAAACGATGTACAAAGACAAACAGTTCGGGAGTTAGTGGTTATACAGTTAATTCGAATACTTACATTTGTGAGAAGCTCAGAGGAAACTTTGTAGGTTTTCAGCAGTGACTGTATCAGATTTAAAACCTGCACTTTCATCGTGTGCACCGAAGATGCTCCTTCCCCATTTTGTAGCGCCAGTTGCTGGATTTTGTTCTGAGACTGCGTTTCCAATCTTTGCAGAAGCGCTTGGGCCTTCAGACACTCTTGTTTGTGCTGCTCACTCAACCTCACTAGACTAGAGCAAAGGGTCTGCGAGTCCTTCTCAATTGTCTCTGCTTTCTCTTTCCATTTCTTCACCTGAGCATAAAAATATTCGTCATTAAAAATTACTGAAAATAGACCTTCACATTGCTGAATATTTTACTAAACATAATTCTGTGAAAGTATAAGTGATAAATAATCCAATTTTTAACTTCAATATTAATGACCTTCATTGACCAATTCCCTTTGTACGGTAATTAGGCAAGGTAACTTAATAATTCACAACATATAATTGCCAATCCGATCAGATTAGGTAGGCAATCCGATCCGACAGAATCCAATCAGATTAGGATCGAAATCGGATTAAAATGTTTTTGTTATAATGTACATTATGAAAATATGAAAAGACTTTTGGAACGGCCCTCGTATATATTGACAAAAAATAATTAAATTAATTTGTTTTAGCTTAAATCGATATAGGAATCCAATCTTTAATAACTGAATTAATGAGGAAACTGATCCGAAATCCGTCGGATTGATGAAATTCTGATCGGACGGATACAATCCGATCTGCTCCTGTTTTACTCTCGGACTCAAACTTATCGATCTGATCCGGTCAGATTCGGGTCTGATTGACATCCCTAATAAGTATAGTTCCGTTTTCTTTGGCGGGTCAATATATAGTCAATAGACAAAAGTAGGCGATACAATTAAATAACGTCTGCGGAAACTTAATGTGGTTCTTATTCCTGTGAATAAATTGAACGGAAAAACCCATCGTTCAATTATAATCCAAAGCGACTCTTTGTAGGTAGAACCGTATTAGTTCTATCAAACATGTATACAGCATCAGTTATTCAGAAACAAGCAACGTACATACGTTGCACCATTTCCTAGTTTCGATGATGAAGATACAAGGAAAATTAGCAGAGATTTTCACAGGCGTTACATATTTCTAAAAGTAAGATAAAATTCTACATAGATGTTTATACTAGCAAGGAAAAATCAATTTTAAATTTCTGCCCCAGAGTCTACATGTTAAATGATTTTCTATTTGCCTTTAAAATGTCGCCGCTAAAAACATTCTACAAATAAAATTTAGTCATCGATTTTCTCTACTCGGAAAGAACAAACATTATGTACGAGAACAAGAACCTTTGCAGAGCCTTTTCTTGAGAGTAGCTACATGCAAGGATAAAAGAGTAATAGTAAACTTGGATTCTCTCGAATCATACTGTAAAATCATCCGAAAAATCTCACCTCGTGTTTAGTTTCTGCCAAACTTTCATCCACCATTGATTTTTCATACTGCAAAAACTCGATGGTCTCTTTGGTCTCTGTCTTTGACTCCTCCAACTGTTTCAGAAGTTGCTGCTTTTCAGCCTCCGAGTTGGTTAGGTCTTCCTGGTATTTCAATGCAGTGCTCATGTACTTTTGCGACAGATTTTTCAGATTTCTGATCTGTTCCACTTGATCAACAAAATCTGTGGATGTTGACATTGGACAAGGAGACGTTCGAATTCCCGAGTCCACAGACGACGTAGAAGAATGTGGCAGGACAACAGGTTCAGTTTGTATTCCTCTTTCTTGTTTGATTCTCTTCATGTTGCTACTCGTCGTTTGCCCAGTGGCTGAAGATAATTTGGAAAAAACTTTAGCTCCCAAGTGTTTCTCTTTGACTGCAGTGTGCGGTCTATAATTAGATACTGCAGTTGGATTATTAATAAACGCAGCTGACTGTGGCCCGCTACTGACGTTCGCAATGACATTGGCGTTGTGATTGCTGTGATGATGATGATGATGCGGCAGATAATGAATCGAATCTCCGGAGCCAGAGTGAGTGGACCCAGAGTTCCCTGTGCTCCCCCCACTGCTACTCCCGCTGGGGGCACCCGTACCTCCTCCAGTCTTTGCCTTTGACTCCTGCATTTTCTGAAATCTGAGGGCGGACGTCCGAGTCCCACGGGTGACACAAGGGTCCCATTGTGTTGGCGCTTTCTTCAGTCTCAGTGACCCTTGTCTCTTCAAAGCTGCCGACTGACTCGCAGCAGCGGCGGCAGCCGCAGCCGAAGTTTTCTCCAAATACGACATACTCTTGGACATCATTTCCGTAGGCACACCAGGAGCACCAACCGACGTTTTGTTGTGATGGGAGACGCAGCCATTATTCCGACAGCCCGTGTCCGCGCCCTCATCCCCACTGTCCCCAAAGTTTAAAGCTTTCGGTTTCTTCTTTAGACGCAGCGTCGCATATTTCTCAATGCGCTTCAAACGACTCACAATTCTATCCTCTGGATAAGTCGTGTAAGTGTCCGAGTTGCTGAAATTGAATTTGGCCCGCACACCTGAGTCGGAGCGAGTCATGTTGACGGGGAGAGACGGACCGTTCCCACCCCCACAACTGCCACTACCACTACCCAAACTGTCCATCGAGGACTGTTTCTCACTTCCACTCCCACTGCCGCTCCCACTGCCCCTTGACTCGCTCTTCAGTATGGACTTGATGGGCTTCTTGAGCTCTTGGGTACTTTTACTTGACTGCACAACCCTTCGAGGCTGTCTCGAAGGCGCTGCAGGCGTATTCGTACCTGACTTGGATCTCCGTGAACACCGAGGACACTCTACTATCTTCCCGTCTTTCGTCTTCACGGAGGTACACTTATCCGAAGCGGCAGCCGCCGCAGATTTCTGTTCAAACAGTTGCACATGCATTTTTATACGCTGACCGGATGCGGCCGGCCCTTTGTTACAAGCACTTTTATGGAAATTCTGCACTGTGTCCCCATGCTGAGTATTAGCACTATTGGAATTATTGTCGGAGAACGCGTCCTTGTGCCCTTTGGAACTGTTAATGGAATTGACACTGGCGCATTCTGACAAACAGCTGAGTGGAGTCTTGTTCTCCTTCTCGATTTCTTCCGCCGAAGAGCTCATCAGATTCGACGTGGTCGTTTTCGAGCAACAGCTCGCAGACTCGTTGTTATTGTCCGGCTCCGAGTACCAACTCACAAGAGAAAGTCGCATCTCCTCAGAACTTTGCACTGACACTGGTCCACTGCCACTGCCCGGCTGACCATCCCCCTCAATGACATTGTTATCAATTCGAGTCTTCACCAGGTTGTCCATCAGACACGAATTCACCCCCACCGCCGAAGTCAGACTGGCCAAGGCAACGGTAATGGAACTGTCACCGGCTCCGGTCCCTTCCACTCGGAAATTCGGCACCGGTTTCGGAACACTCTCCTCATTATTCTCGCTGTTGCTGCTGGTGACCGATTGTTGGCAACACGATTCCTTCCCAAGGAGCGAGGACTGCACTGCTGCTGTTGCTGAAGATGCAGCCGATTCAAGTGCAGGCTGACAACTGGCACTGTCAGAGCCCACTCTACCCTTGTTTATACTGCCAGCAGCAGCGGTCTCCGCAGTTGTTTGTGCAGGATTCGTCAATAGTTTTGTCGTCGTTGGAGCTCCCGTCGCCTCTAAATGTAAATCAATAGCACCAGCACCACTCGTAGTACTCGTAGCAGTAGTATTCTCAGTAGTAGACGATGTGGCACTGGCAACAGTAGTTACCGCCGGTGAAGTGCTACTGCTTCTCCCAGGAATCGCACTCGTATCTGTACTTGTGGCTCTTGCTGCACTATTATCATTACTAGTCCCGTGTGTTTCTCTGGGTTGCTGGGCTACTACTCCTGTTGTTGAAACATTTGTGTGACTATTTGACTTCGACTCAATTTCACCTGCTGCTGCTATCGTCGATGTCGTCTCACTCCCACCACTCGTCCTTCTCAGCTCCATTCTTTCCATTTCAATGCTCTTTCCCACTGAACCAAGTCTCTTGCTGGCTTTTACTACAGCTCTTCTCTTGTGCTCTGCCTTCGGCTTCCACTTCGGCGCTTACCTGTGGAAAACGTATAGAGCAGGCTACGTCGTGTGTACAACCACAATCATAATAAGTGTATCGACACACACACTACATTTTCCTGTAGTTAGCAGTCGCTACGAACGACGTGCTCGACTTCACTTCATTCTCCTCATTTCACGTACACTTAAAAAGTTTATTCGTATTCACGCTTTATTACTTCTTCTTGCAGTAAGTGGTAGCCTTTGTTTCATAACGCACACAGAGGCCAATCACTTCGAAGCCGATCTGAAACAAAAACAGACATATTTTCATGTAATAACAAGCTTAATAATAAATGCTGTCTAGTTATAACAGAACTTATCCCTACCTACAAATCTACTTACGTGCTACGTACTAACAACGTGGTGCATCCTGTATGTTTCTTATTCCCTTTTATTATCACAACTATGTACACAACAATGTCTTAGTATCGTTTCTATAGTAGGTGGTACATGCGTTTACTGCTTTCCGATTGCAATGCTAGGAAATCATAGATTTCGATGGTTTATCTCCATCATAACGACCTCATAATAAAGCATCGTTACATACACCTAATATCAAGTTCCTACACCTTGCAAACGAAAGCTTCCCACATTCCCAGCACACACACACACACACACACAATTCTTCTACATAAACTACACCTCACCTTTATCATACAAATACATCGCATTATCATGTACTATTGCATTCTTCTCACACGCTTCCATGTATTTAGTAATTCTCTATTTTGTAAATTACAAATGCAAACTGAAACCATATGATATTATTTCTAGTACAAGTGTCAGTTCTTCCAGATATCCACACGACATGTCCGTGTCTGCACATGTGTTTCAACTCTCTCATTGCTGTCTCTATAACGTGTGAGTACATACGAGGGTGAGGTTATAAAGGTTAATTCTTAGAAAAATAATGAAAGTGCGGAAAATGTCTCTTCCGTGTTGCGTATCGATTGCATGGGGAGCTTCAGTCCAATAACAGCAACCATTTAGCCTTCCCCCAGTGTTCCCAATTCTCACACATTGTCAGTAAAACATTTAGCATTGTTCTGCAGAGGTGCATACAAAACACGTAAAACTGGAGCATGTTTCTTAGCGCTGCACTCTGCTAAGCAGGGAGATGCATGTGGATCACAGCAACAAACAAGGCGAAACACTGGTGTGCAACAACGGGTAGTAGGGGAGATCAGAAATACGACAGCAGCATGTTTCTCTCTCGCCCTACCTCTATTCTTCTCCGCACTCCGCACACGTACACACATTATGCAGCGTAGCTTGTAGGATGCAATGCAGTTGAAGACAGGAATAGAATAAGAAACTGCATTAGAGATTGACCCAACCTAAAAGAAAGTTTTTTCTCCTTTTCGCTTGACATTTTGCCAAGAAACCGTAATAGGGTGGAAACACCACCATGTACGTACTCTAATATTATGTATGTACGTATATGTAAATTAAATACGTATGCATACATATTACTAGATAGCTGCTTACTGCGGTGTGGCACACTGTCGTCGTCGGTACGACAAGAGCTTGTTACTGAACATAAGGGCATTTGAAATGGTACTTGACGAGAAACGATCAACTTCGGATTTACACGAATAGCCTCGTTTTAGTCTTAGAAGGCATTCTCGGCTGTTGCCGTAACTAGTCATTTGCTGTAATCATACGTAGAGAGAGACGACAAGGATCACACTTATTTTTATTCGACTACTCCAGTAAATGTAGCAAGAAGACATTCCTATCCAATTTGCAGGTCATGCTACATTCGGAAATAATTCAATCTTTAACGAATAATTTATTTTTCCTGAGGCGGAAATTTTTTTCAGGCTAATTGTTTCCCTCTGTGTATTCTTTGGGTACTTGTGGGGTTTCACTTTTTCTGATGAATCCAATGATGGGAAAACATTGGCAAGATTTTTTGCTATGCTTTCTTAAGGCTAGAAATTTAATCAGATAATCTTTGAGAAATACTTTATTTACAATCAAATCAACAGGAGTCTAGTGATGAACAGCTCGCCATTATTTCCAGTGCTTCATTTATTGCGGATCTGCATACATTTCAAGTTTCATTATCATTTTGAATAGTGAATGGGATCTCTAGTAGACGATTGGAGTATTGCAGCAATGCAACGGACTACTGAACCAAAGTGATTGAACTGTGTAAATGACTATTTGTAAATCCATTTTTAATTGATTGCATGTAGGTGGCAGAGAAATTTCGATTCGATTGTAAAGCGCTCGCCTAACTGCCTAAGTGGGGAATCAGCACAATTATTTGAACGCATTTAAATATTCAAAACATTTCACCGTGTGGATGTGAATGCAGAATAGAACTATTTACTTGCGAGAGTAATACAAATAAAATAACTGCTGACACTCATTAATGTTTCGTGCTGTCCACTCAATAGACTAACCAACTATTCAGTAAATATTCACATCATCAAATCACCTCTAATACATATCCAATGACAAAACTGTGGTTTAACAGTTGGCTACAACAATGTTGAGAGTATCCCCTCGAATAAGCTAATGCGCTCTCTACATCTTTCTTTCGCTAATTCTCTATAAAAAGTGCTGTAAAAAACATGTTTCGATTCGATACATAATTTTATCTGCCTTCACTCGCTTTGAATGTTCGTCGATTGCGGTGATTATTTGACTGACCAAATGAACTGATTTCGGCCGCATTTTACTATTTTGTTGTACAAGTTACTTCATGTAACTACCTAACCTAAAACAACCACGAACACACTAACAGAAAGCATTAACTTAATTAACAATCTAGTATGTAACAACCAAAATTGCTACTGCACTAGTACTACCACAAACGCACATTAATTCCGTACATAAGCATATGAACAGCGAGTAAGTAAGCATGATTAAATTTAATCTCTCAACTGCAATTATTAAATGAACACTAATTGCAGATACGTGCAACTTGTGTGAATTTCGGATAAAGAGGCCGACTACAATCAATCGGTGTATTTCCACGAGCACACGAAACACCAACAACATTGTATTGTTGTGTTGTCTGTGTGTGTGGCTAATAATGAGAAAATAAGCTCTCCGTGCACAATTTGATTGTAATGTTTACAAAGGTAGATCCACTTGAGTAAATTTATTTGAAGTGAAGGGCTTCGTTCTTTCTGTTAGTTAAGAGCTCGTCAGGTGTTCCATTAGCAATATTATTCCAATCTATGTACATACAAGAGCAGACGATGCGCAATGGAGTTCACTGTGATGATGGTAGCAGTAATTAACATTTGCACTTTTTATTTCCACAGGCTATTTCCTCCTCCTTTAAAAGATGGGCTACCAACACCACCACAATACGAACTCGATCGTGAAATACATTTGCATTGGCTTGGCATGCACATGTAGAGCGAATGTAAGTAGCAAAACGAAGAGAGTTTGCTGCTGTCTGTGGAAATGCTGCAGGAAATTACGGACAAATGGTCATTGGAACATTTCAACGTTCGTTAGTTAAACTAACAGAACCAATAAGGAAGAACGAAAGAACGAACGACGCAATAAACCCTCATACAGAGAGACGAATGTACGAGATCGACAAAGAAGACTTACTACCAAATGCTCTATCTATCTACTATGTATCTATCATACGCTTTATTCCTCTCGCATATTTATTGCAGTCAGATTCTGTGTGTCATTGATGTGAGAAATGAGTCGGAAGCACGTAACCTAGACTTCGTCGTATGCAAATGCTACCGTGTGCACTTATTAAATAATAAATTCAATCCACATTGAGTGGTTCTACGAGTTTCAAGGTAATTCAATTGCAGGCCAGTTAAAGCTGACAGAAGTCAGGTGAAAATATTGGTGGACTTTTCGCAGAACTTAATTGAAACCAAAAGTTATGGAGACAGAGTCACAGAGGCAGAAACGGCCACGAAAGATGATTTCATTTCCAGACGGGACGACCTCCAAAGTATTCTCCGACAAGTACCGACCGACAGCTACTAAAACGGAGGAAAATGGCTCATTTCGCTCTGGATACCGTCAGTCGTCATGCATCGTCTCGTCCCCTCACAGCACAACAACAGCACACTATTCCACTATTTTCCGCATTCTTTTCTCAAGACGTAAATCCTCCCTCTTTCCCGCAAACCTCCACTGTGCAAGAAAGTTTCCGGTTCGATAAACATGTTTTTCGCACAACACATTCTTGCCAAAGACAAATAACAGCTCAAATCACATAGCGTCACCGTCTACATATATACATATACAAGTCTTCTTTATATCATGCAACTTTATCTCATCAAAAACTTTGTTGAAATGCACACACAGTCTTCTCTTAATAGTTAACATCTTCAAAAACCTTTTCAAAGGACACGTTGACGTTGTTTGCACGAATTATGAATGTACAAGATGGTTTACACAATGAATTTGTCCCCATAAGTCATCAAAACTCAGAATGAAGGATTATTTAAGTGTTATTATACAACAGCGTATAGCGATAGAGCTTCCTCATTGCAATGTCACACCTCTTTGTAATATTTACCTTACCTTGCTAATACTTCAAATAGGGAAATGACAGTTTTCATATTTATTTGCACGAATTTACACACTTCTCTACTGCTGCTACTTCATGTCCTTGTAGCTATAGACTCACAGTCACGGCTCGAATAATTATAAGAAAGTCCAAGTTGAATGCAAACATACAGGAGACACACAACTCTAGTAGACGGATGAATAGTAGTACAAAGAATTGGAAGGATATAACTACATAAGAAGTCTCCTTCCAATTTCCAACTCGAAACACGTCTCCGCAGCATACACACACATATTTCGAAAGTTTCTGTGTAGCACCAAATATGTGGTTCCAGTAGTTTCTCTACTCTCAAGAGAAATTCCCCAAAGTTTTCTCTTTCTCCTGCAAACACGATTGTGAGACTGACAAGCGAACTTCATTAACTTATCTCCTACATTCCTTCCAACATCTTGAAGCACAACAGTGGCAAACGACACAAAAAATAAATGAGCCAACTAACACTCCAAAATGAAAGTTCACTAGCCCGTTCATAAATTTATTTGTCATTACTTCATCGGAAATACGTTCACCAAAGTCTATAATGTCAAAGTCTCTTTTACTGATTACATTTCACCAACTCTGCATTCGACACCGACAATCCACCCTTCCATTTATACATAATACATCATATTATTTGCATCCTGAACTAGACAGTCGACCAAAAATTCATCAACTTCAGCTTAGTGAACTCATAAGGACACTGAAATGCAATTTAAATCTACCAACTTCATAAGTAAGAAGCCAGAGAAGAAATTATATAAAATGAAACTGCGATCGCCACACTTAACGCTATATTTATTTCGAAGACAGAGCCCCCTATAAAGTCTGAGATTAAAGAGTCGTACAAAGCTTTGTAGCTTCCTTAGTGATTTCCACACTACAATGTAGTCTGTTAGTTATTAGTAGTGTAGTATTTACCTTGGAAAGTCTGCTGTAATACACACAGTGTATTTACGTATTTTCAGAAGCAATTCTGAAAAGAGTCCATGCACAGAGAGCCACTGTGAGAACGTTTCCATGAAGCACAACAGAGCAATATTTAATTTAATTCCGCATAGCTAACTGAAATCTGTGGGTTTCCAAAGGTAACAAACTAAAAACTTATCCTGATAAACGAACAAAGAGGATAACTTATCTGGACTTTTATGCGTGTGCGAATTCTCAAGAGCATCGTATCATTTCTCTATGGTCATATTAATTCTTGTCTATGTTTATCAGCCACCTACTTCATCTGGCTAATCTCATAAAAGTTTTATAGTATCCGCTATGCATAGCACTCCTCCTGCTGCTGCTGTGATTCAGCTGTGAAGCTAGCCCCATGAATGTAGTACACCCGCTACACACATATGAGTAATACACACCTTTTAGAGTATGTATATAGGTGATTCACACAGACCTTTAAACAGCCGGACACAGAACAAAATAATAACATTAGCTCGCTACATGTATGTATCTAAGAAATAAACTACATTTATCTACCATGCAGTTGTTTTGTGTAGTAGAGACACATTCTCAGTCAGCACAGCAGCAACCGTATAGAAAATAAGGAACGTACTACGTAAACAGTAGCATTTACAATGTTTGTAATATCTGTAGAAACCGGCGTGGAAGGAACAACTCGTTCAATTCACAATTCAGTCAAATTCGTGCAACGTAGATAAATGCGACAATTACAATGGTATATAAAAGACGTGAACTCGAAAGGAAGCTAATTCAGTAGTTGGCAGTTGCACTTAGGTACTTGAGGTATAGCCAAGAATAAGTGCGTTTGACTGGCATCAGTAAACAGCTTGGCATTGACAGCGGCAAAAAGTGATGTAACACACCTTGGCATTTAAAGAAATGGATACCAACACACTGCACTCAAGTGTAGTCTGGATAATCATTTCTGGTGCATCAGAAAGGTCAGTCCCGTAATAAATGGAAGAGAGCGGCACCTACTACTAATATATAGGTAATAATAATAATAAGATACACTGCACAAATGCATAATACACGTATATACATACCACTTATTATAAACTGAGATGTCTGTAGTACTCTTATGTAATGAAATCATAGATTACCTTAATCTATTTCCACACGTATTCATGTATTCAGGCATAAGCGCTGTAGCACATATAAATCTTGCATGGTGGTAGTAGTAGAACAGGAAATTTGCCTGTCAATCAGTTTGAAATCTTTTACATATATTTATTACGTTCCCGTGTACTTAAATATCTGTACTTCGAAGCAATTCCAAATCTATGTGCACATCGGATTACGTATGATTGTGAAACTGAAATGATGGGACGCTGTTGCCTATGCTCTGCGCACGCTAACGTTTAGGTGCACATCATGCTTTACTGATTCTGTAAAATTATCCACATGTATTTATTTATATACGCTGTAAAAGTTTGAGACAAGGCAATTGAGTGGAAGAATGTAGAAAGAATGGATAATAGTAAAATGTTTAATTCATTTCAAGGACTTTCTGGAAATAACTACGGTTTGGGAATTTAGTAGATTCAGCGAGGCAAAGCCATCCAAAAGAGCTTGCAGCTACAAGAAAACACATTTTGAATATTAAAATTGCGTAGATGCTCACGGCTCACGTAGCTCTCACGGCAACAACAAAGGACATAAGGTGTGCATAAATTAATGCATTAATGGACACGAAAAGTTTTCCGAGACCCCAACCAGGAGGATTAAACCAGATCGAAAGAATGGAATAATGAACTGTTACTATAGAACTATTACTTATGGTTTCCTTTAAAACTCTCACAACGAATTGCAGTGACAAGAATTTTCTCGGAACAGACACTGACACACACAGTGAACATGAAAGGCTATATAGTAAAAGACTCCTGTGTGTGACTCCTACAGATTATAAAACATAATCAAATGCTTTCAGAGTTAAACATTACCACTGAATTCCGTAAAAATGTTTCGCAAACACACAATTGTATCAAAAGCTTACGAACTGTTTCATGGTATTTTATTGTGCACCAACAACTATAATGTGCACACAGTGTATTATTATCGTCGCACAATACAATGCATTGAACTTCATTTCTATGGTTGAAATCTGAGCCATGCATTTAGATGCTTCTCCGAATCCTATGATAATGTGTACCCATGGGTACTTATTACTTAAACTTGCCTGTGCATGCATTAATACCTGGCAAAACTCGTATTTTTTACTCAGAATTAAGCGAATGCTGCTTTTTTATAAGCATAAAGGGTTTGCGTGGTGATTTTAAATAAACAATAATTTCACTGTGTGTGAGAAGGTAATCACCTCCAGGGGAAAGCAACATACCTACAGTTGGGAGAAAATATGCGACTCGCCTACCAAATTTCATTACCAAATGTTATCATTGGTAGCTTTTTAATCCTTTTATTATTAATTAGAGACTATGATATTGCAAGTGCTACTCGAGTCGTAGTTGGACCAGAGGGGCCTGTTTCATTGTTACTTCAATTTGTATTTCCATTTCTACTTCAGTTTGCATGGAGTACTTACTTATTGTTAGACGGGCTCATTCAAAGGAAAATACTGAAGCAGAAAGGCTTCCGCTTCCCTAAAATTCAGCTCACTTTGGCGAACTTCATGAAAAGATAAATAAGTATCAAGTCGTATCAGGGTGAATTTCTAATTTCCCATGAGAATTACAGACTTGATGCTCTTTCCATGCATCTCAAAAATTGTGAATTAACGACCCCTATAAAATGGATTTATGAGAAGAATTCACAGACACTCGATAGTCATGCAAAAATCTTGTTCAAAAAACATTGTGCAAACTAATCTTAACCGGAGAATTACCGGGAGTTAGTAAAATGCTATTTAATACTGCAATAGCTATACCGCTAAAAAAATCATTTCCACAGAAATGCTTGGCCATGTTAACAATAACAGAAATACTTATGAAATTCTTTGGTGACATTTTGAAGCTAGAGAGCTAGAATTACATTTAGAAAAAAGAATCGTATGTGTATTTTCCTTAACTGTACATTATACATACAATTTAAAGAGTCGAATGTATGACTCGTTATGGAATTACAGCATTTAAATTGTTGTAATAATTGTTGTTTCACTGTTTAAATCAGTAGAATCGATTCTTAATTATGCACACACAAAATTTATGCTGATATTTTTTTAAATCTATTTAGGTAATCTAAAATTGTATTGTACTGCATTGTCTACATATGAAGACACAAACTGTACAGAAACACAATTCAATCAGAGGCAAGCTTGAACTTTTACTTAAAACAATTCATAAGGTCTTTAGGTACTGTGTTGTTAATGTCACACTGAGAAATTATCACAATTACGAGCATAGTGCGAGCACACTTATCTGTTAAGATTTTACTTTCTTTTGCAAAGCAGTCATCATTTCGTCAAGAACAAGACACCATAGATAATATTCACTTAAAACTGAAAAATGTGGCAGCAATAGTTGTATACAAACAAGTGGAAGCATGCACGAAATGCATGTTTCCCAGCTTCTAACAAGTAGTTGAGAGATCTCACAATCAGATGAGTATCTTAACAAACAATTAATTGTTCTGCTTACGTTAAACACACAAATATAAATTACGTTTATTAGCATGTTAATTACAAACAGCTAACAGGAAGTTTCCCAGGCTTTCACAATTAGAGTGAATATTTATGCAGAAAGATTAGCCAAAGGAAGTAGAAGACACGACACTATATGGGAAACGGTTGAACTCGAACAGAACGACCAGTGCACCGTCAAGGAACATTGTTTCCATCGTAAATACGGAATGGAATTGGAATGGAATCAGACATTTGGTGCTAAGGAGCCGGCAGCTCGAAACCGAAATCACCAGAGACATTGTAGCCGTAAACTTGTGAGTAAAGCTGTAAATCTCTTTTAGTGACAAACGAGAAACTATCCTTGCTGCACATTTCTTGATGGAGGATGGCTAAAACCAAATTGATGTTAGGGTATAGTAAAAAAGTTTTTGCCGAAAGCAACTTGAGAGACGGCTTCAATTTCTATTAATGTATACCTCACTCAACTTCACATCGACTCCGTTCATCTCGTTACTTTTAGACGAAGAGACGCTCCCCGGCTTAAGTGAGCAGCGAACGCATGTACCGTTCCGCTTCATTCATAATTCTTTCACTAATCTTGACTGTTCCCTATCAAATTATCTCATAACACTCAACAACTCACAGCAGCAAAGTCTATTCCATTCCTATTGCACTTTAACCACCACCAGCACCACATACTCTGTTCTTTGTAATTGCCTGCGACGGCTCTAAATGCAGCACAAAATATTGTAGAAATACCAATGCAACGCCACGAACTCAGTCAAGGCAAAGTTTACAATTAGGAATCATCATTAGGATTCAAATACGTTTGCACGTAAGAACAGTCGTCATATATTGATTTTAATTTGTTTTTAAAATTGTGCAAGAACAGACAAATTTTAAAACTTTATGCAGTTTTAAACATACTAAGCATTATTAGAAGATTGGGCAACATCTATTGGCAGAGGTTACTGTTTAGGAGGCCTGTATTATGATTCTTACGATGTAGACACAGTGAATGGGTGAATATCACAGAAATGCACATGGTCCACACAACATACATATGCATGGAATAGTTCAGCGAATTAGTATTAAAAAGAAACAATTCTGGTGCAAGTCACAAACTCTAAATTCCAACCGGAAGGCCGTATTATTTACACAATTTTAACCCAACTTTCATTGGGTAATAAAATTCTATAAAGCACTAAAATTTCCATGAAAGCTTTGTAAAAGAAAGCCTCATGTCTGGCAGCATTTTGTGTGGAACCGAAAAGTTATTATAGTTATTTAACGACTCTATTGCCAAACTTGTTTTTGTGTGTACTTAATTTGCCGATTCCCGCATATTCAATTGTGATAATTGCAAATTGTGGGGTTTATAAAGTCACTCTTGTTCCGACTGTGAACATCATAGTTGCTCTCATTATTTGCATATATGTACATATACTCATTATGGTAGTGTATTTCCATTCCATGTCAACTCAATTTCAAATATCTAAAAGACGGCAATGACTCCTTTATATGTTCGACGCAACATGTATTCGATTTTCAGTATACAAAAGAATAGGTTATTAAATTTTTACTGTTTCCTGTCAAGTAGAGACTACATAATTCTTATTTAAAATAATAAAATTCCTAAAACAAGTGAAGACTGTAGAGAACATCGTCGATCTCCTCAGATCGATTGTCAAATAAACATGCTTTTAAGTCTTGAGTCACTCTGTCCCAACGAATTTAAAAAAAATCGATTTAAAATACAGAAATACTTAATTGTGCATTTGTGCTTGAAAAACTAACGCTCAGGAAAACATAATTCATTTTTTGTGTTAGACATCATATAGAAACTAATAGATATAATATCGTGCCCGATTCATAATGAGTATCATAAATTATTAGTTCTAAGTGCGTTTTGCATTCCAATTGGACTTAATTCTGCCATAACTCATTCACAGTAATGCAGTGAATGTAACCAATCTTCACCATCACCACTTTCAGTTTCACTACAAAAATCTTTTTGACAGGAATACGACCTGTCTAACAGTATTAGGCAGCTCCTATTGATTCATGTTAATAATGGCAGTAAGTACGCACATGTACGCTTCTTACATTCATATAGTTTTCGACACTCGTCGTAATTATATAAGCAAGAACACATCTCCAATACATTATTGGCATCTATATGCTGTCATTAAGCATGCGTTGCCAACGTTGAAGCACTTCACTAGACAGACCTCATTATTGATGGAGCCTTCAGCAGCAGAGTTTTAACTCTGCCAAAATCGTGTCAGAGACACTGCAAGATCTCTTCTCGCTACTGATGTACTAATTTACCCCTACCTGCCTTTAGCATAACTGAATGATAAGAAGGCACTCACAAAACAGAGAGAGTCTGTACGGCAGACAATCAAAAGGAAAGAGAAGGTAATGAAAATCGTGCAAAAACCATCTTTAACTGCTTTTTCGAAACTTGAATGTGGGCATAACAAAAATTGTCATTATCTGCGCACCGCACTTAATTGTTCAGAACAGCTCTACTCTCAAACGAAGACACTGTGTCCATGGGATGAATCAAACTATTATAACAATGTAGCTCAGCGTCAAATACGTAGAAATTAAAAATTTTGGCCAGCATGTCTCTGTCTCTGGCAGTAGAGACCTTCAACACAATGGAATAGTGTAGAAAGTCGTTTCGTGCAATTACATTTATGCATAATTGCATAACTCGCTAATTCCAAGTGCCGCCCCCCAATTAAACAAAAGCTCTATGTATATGCAGCAACATCGCTCGCTCACTCAGTCAGTCTTCTCAATTGTTAAAAGCTTTCTTTTACCCGACCGTATCGCTTCAGTCACTCTTCTAAATTTGCAATGCTCGTGAGCGTACAAGTTTCCATTGAATGGGAAATTGTACTTCATTACCAGCACAACTTTTACAGATTCCCAGCAGTTAGTTATTTGTAGAAATGTGTAAAGGTACTAAAGACCTTACCTACACACGCTCCCTGTTCTGTACCTTGTGCATGTTATTTGAGAAGCAATTTCAACGTAGTTAGTATTTACTTACCGACTTCTATGAGTGACATCAGCAAAGTGCTTTTCTCACAAATTATACACAATTTCGTGCTTTTCAAACATTAAATAAATTACTGCCTACGTAGACATAAGAGTTGACTTAACATATTATTAGAATATCATAAAATAATGCGAGATTGTTGTTTCTGAAGACAAACGATGCATGTATCGTCAGAACACGTGTGTGTCCTATCAACGATTAACGATTGGGTTTGACCTTATCCAAACTGACGGCCAAAGTTTACGATGCAACTATATACTTACATATATTGCAAATGCTATAGATTAGAGGCTCTCTGATCCGGGTTCATTATGTGTAAGCATGCCCATAATTCATTCACTTATTTAAATTAATCTGCGTGCATGAATTGAATCTTTCACTTTCGATTTCTACTATTTGATTCCAAATTCAGTGCCTATTCAACTCACAAAATAAGGTAGCATTATTATCACAATGTATAACAACATCGTTTCGTCTCTAGAGCAAATGAAAGTTATCGCAAGATTTCCTTATTGAGACTCGTTCCCTAATTCTCATGCGCAGTGCCAGTCGGTAACAATGTACTTACAAGCGACATTGCCACACGACTATTCACACAAATTAAATCTGATGTCAATTATCTTTAACAATAACGTTTCTGTAGTTCATGTGCTAATGAGTATACAGGCGGCCCTTCACTGACTCCCAACCCAATGAATGAGCCATGAATGTGTCACTAACGAGCGATATGTTTACATTCCATGGCATG
>JABASC010001796.1:0-20944 GCA_019776185.1 Plutomurus gul | reverse complement strand
TATATATAGATATACTAAATTTATTATTATAACATATTTGAATTAGGGTTTCACTAAAAATTGGATTATTTTTAAGAATCTTGAGTACGAAGATTATATAAGTGGTTATGTACTACATTTGATTAGTGAGTAGAGCCATGTGCATGTTGTAATAAATATGAAGGTATAAAGTGTGTTGGTAGATGGATGTGTTTTAAACATCGGAGAAATGTTCATTTGCACATTAGGAGTGAAAAATTCATTTGTACATTATCGTTGAGCTAAGAGAAGGCTCATAAATGTATCCGCGGTGTCGGGCTTCTTTGTTGATAATTAATGATGATTCATAGAAGGTGAGCTTTGCATTTAATCATGAATGATGTGAGGATGCTTATGTATGTATTATGGGATTCGATGTGAGGATGCTTAGGTAGCTATGTAAAGTTGTGCAGATCTCAATGTACTTACGCGCTACTCTGTAATTTTCTGACGGAGGATTCGAACAACTTGAACAGGTAGGTGAGCTGAAAGCTGATAGCATGTTGAAGAATATTAATAAGCATCTCGTGTAATGCCTACTACTACTATTATTATTATGTACAACGTTTATATGCATGTATATGCAAGTGTATTGTAGGCAGGTAGTCTCATGTGTTAGTGTGTTGATTGTATTTGACTCACTATTCTACTTCTTATATCTATAAAGGTTGTGGGCATATAATTTTATATGCTGTAGTGTGCTACGTTGATGTGTTCTGAGGGATAACGTATGTTAGCAGTGAGAGCCCCGGGGCTATTAGTAATTTTATATTATTTTATATGATGCTAATAGTACACTTGGCTGCTAAGAGTCGTTAGCTGACCGTTATGTTATGTGGGTCCCAGCGAGTTAGACGCGGAGGCTTAATTTGAATACGAAGGTGGACCCATACATCAACTCAAATTCAGATTAGAAGCGTATAAAATCCGCTGAGTGTGGATCCGCCCAACTTGTATTGTAGTCTCTCTCTTTCTGTGTGTGTGTGTGTAAGCACTAACTACAGAAAGAACAAAGTTTGGCTAACTTAATAATTGTGTCATGGCAAAAAGTTTAACCAGCTCTGGTGAATACCGCGGAGAGTCTCACAGCACCAGACAACCATTATAATAAAGGCGAGCAGACCGGAAAACTAACTAGTAGATTGTTAGCGCTTGCCTTTAATTTGAATGGTATGACGCCTCTGATTGGTTCTCAGGCGCCAAAAATAACCAACCGACAGAAATCGACTGACTTTCCGGTCTGCGGGCGGCAACATTACATTTCATCACACTATTTCATGCGTACTCCCAATAAACCACTGTAGTTACGCTTAGAGAGAAAGCTGTGGGGCTTTAAATTTTAGTGGTCCGTAGTTCTCTACTGCTTTGCCGCAAACAAAAATCTCCCACAAACTAGTAAATGATCAATATTCGAAGGAACAGTATTTCTGGAGGCAATCATTTCATGGTGATATTAAAATTGTGTATAAAAATATTAAACTTTTGATAGTTTCCGTTGTAGATACCTAACTATTAGTCATGTTTTTAGACATGCGCAGGAAACGTAAGACACGACATCTAACGGAAAATGCTTATTTGACAATAACGTAGGTGTAATTCACTTGAATCGTGAAATCGGTTTCGAAATAGCTTAATGTGTCTTGTGAAAGTGCATTTGAGAATAGGCAAGTATTAATTGGTTATAATGTTTGTGTTGTTTGCAGAACACGGAGGTCATGGAAATTCTCAGCAACATTTTAACTCCCGGCAGCCACCAAAGAAGAAGAGAAAATCTCGAACTGCCTTTACAAATCACCAAATCTTCGAACTAGAAAAACGATTCCTATACCAAAAGTACTTGTCGCCAGCCGACCGGGATGATATTGCCCAACAATTAGGTCTCACAAATGCACAGGTCAGTCACCCAATCTAATTTATATCTCTGTATGTTATAACACTGTGACTTTTCTTACACTTCTCTCCTCTGCTTGCCTATTCACCATGGCTCAATTCAATTCAGTGCAGCTCCGTGTTACGTGTATAGGCATCCATTATATGGTAGACAGACGTTCACGTAGGCTGCCTACAGCCTACAGACTAAGTAGCAACTTTTCAAGTAAAAGTATACTTGCCTGTGGCCTTTTCTTCCCATATCACTTACAAATATCTGTGGGCAAGCGTTTCAATTGAGACCGCTTGTTTAATATTGTATTCGAATCGTAATGGAACTTGTTTGTTTGCATCGATTACATGTGCTAAAGTTCCTTTGATTTTCTATGAACCGACAACAACTTAGTCTTACACAAAATCCATATCAAAATCCATGTTAGGGTCGCTTTAGTTTTATGGCTGTGCACTTGACGGGGAAAATGGACAATCCCCACCCAACTAATTCCTACATAGCTGTATTGGTCATACTTATTCAATTTCTACGTAATTTTATATTCTCTGGACTACAAATTCTAAAAATAATTACTCGGTCAAATGAATTTAATTCCAAGTTGGAAAATTATTCTATTTAAAAAAATTAAATGTGGGCTGAATGCTAAACACATTTTTATGTATGGTTTTAATAGAGTAATTTGTTGTTGTAGGTTGAAATTAGTTTTGAGATAATACGATTGAATAAAAATGGAGAATTTCTTTTAAAAATCTTGAAAACCGGTACATTTAGAGATTTAGAATGTCGGATGGGCTTTGTTCTACTCTGCAAAAAGAATATTTCCTACCTGAAACAAGTGTGAAGCACAACATAAATACATGTATTTGTCTATTCTCAAGCTGTGCAACATTTCAAAAGGCATTTCCCCATGTATAGAAATAAACCAGAAGCTATTGAGTAGAGAAGCACAATTATGGGTCAAGTGAACTGTGAAGTTGCCTTTGACAGCTGTATTATGTCTTTATATTTGAATAGTGAAAGACAGGTATATGGCAAACACATGACAATAATTTGTCAGAGCGGCGGCGATCAACGTACTTTGTTCAACTTATTAGTTATTTGTGTTTGTGCAGTACAAGGCTCTGTGTTGTTGTTGTTGTTGTTGTTTTTGAATCGGAATGAAACGAGTCAATTTCATTCAATAAAAACAAAAGCTGCTGAATAAATCTAATTAGCATGCACATACTATATATCAAAGGAACAACTCTCCGCAATTCTTATATAATTATTTTTCCAAACATTTATCTTATAAATATTATCATTCTGTTCAAGTAGTTTTACAGTGTACCTATCTATATAATATGGTAAACTGTTAGCAAAGTGTTACAACAACTTTTCCCTGCGCACATGTGTGTACTACAATATACAGTTGATCGACAACTAAATACTCGTACATACAAAAGAATGAAATGTGCGCATTAAATGCACTTTATAATATAATATCTGTTCTATTTGAACGAGTTTATTTAGCTTGCAGCTTGTTTTCGTATTCGGAGTGGTAGACAAGAGAGAGAGTGTGTGTGTGTGTGTCTTTGTGTGTGTAAGTAAAAAGATATTCCGCCGTCGAATCGCATTGTAAATCGCGTCCAGTCCAATTGAAAACAGTGTTAATGTAGTTGTTACGTTGTCTTGTAAAATAATTCTCTTGTTAGGACAGATTAGAGTAGGATTACGTGATAAGCACATACGCTTTAAATTGAATTGAACTTGAGAGTGTGTGTGTATGAGAGAGAGAGGATGTGCCATCCATGTGCTCAGTGTGCACAAAAAGAACTGTTTGAAGCCTGCCGATGCATATAACACTCAATATTGTACTCGTTGGGTAACTCCATTACATAACACAGTGAAATACAATATAGCATTATAACTTTTTAAAATTTTCTTGTAAAGATTGAGGGAGGTTGTTCGCAATAAATAAAAACATTTATGACTTTAGTCAGTCAAAATCGTAGCATTTGTTTCCCCATACATTTACATGCATAAAAGTTTGCAAAAGAGTTCAGTGAAGGTGAACATATTGTAGGAGAATAAGACACACGCGGTCGAGTCTCTCTCTCTCAGGTCGCTGTAGCGGAATAAATAAGGCAATTTTTATTTTATGAATTTACTTAATGTACAAACATGCAAACGGGCACATACTAGATAATATGTATGAGTAGAGTAAATTTTAAGGTGCATTGTATACAAGACATAATGTGTAGGTAGTGAATAGGAAAACAATAGCCGTTCTTTTATTGTGTGTTAGCCAGAGGCTATCCAGCTCATTCACTATCAGTCTGGTGCTCTCCGAAACAAATATAGAGCCAGCAATTCTCCACTCAGCCCAAGTGGTAATTGGGAGTTTCTTTTCACTCGAGCTTGCTCCAACAACCAAGTTCCACTAGTCTGTTTTAGTCGGCCGCTTCAACCTTGCACCTGCTACACAGCTATTACTACTTGCATAACATGTACTATATTATACTGATGTTACACTTTGGTTTTCCTCTAGAAACGAAATGCTGCTCATGCATACACTGCATTTCACATAGACAACGATGCATAATAAGGGTCCTATCGCTATTACAACTCTATATTCATACATATATTAAATATATGTGTTCAAAATGTCTACACTTCTCTTTGGGAAATAACTTTGCGCACTTGTAATAAATATGTGTACAAGAATTAGAATTTATACAGACACACTCATATGAAAAGTACTCATATCCCTACATAAATGTGACTACTGTATTCAGGTGTAATTTAAAACTAATTCTCACTCGTAATTTGATACACATTGTAAAATGTGAGTTTGTACTCTTCAAGTGCGGCGGAGGAGGAAAACACGTACTAGCTAAATACTATGCACCTGACATTTCTGTCAATGTTTTCATAATAAACTTTGAAAAGTCTATAAAGACAGTAGGGATTTCTCCTTCTCTAAACTATTCTTTCGGCACAAGGATGATTTCTACCACCAGTTATGAAACATGTTAGTACAAATGCTCCTCACACTGTTACAGTATTTAGAAACAAAGTATAAAAAGGAATAAGAACACATGGCAATTGTGCTTTTGCAGTAAAATCAATTCTTGGTGTACCATTTCATTATTTCTAGTAACAAGTACCCAAATAGATTTCAATGTATGTAATTTTCCTATAATGTAGAAAGAATTGTTTGACTGCTGACATCAACACAGACAAATATATAGAGAATACATAAATACTACTACAGTGAGGCACTTTTTTATACATGCTGGTTAGCTTTGTATCATGGCTCATTAGAATAAATGACAAAAGTGGCGGCTATTAAATCATAAAAAAGCTTCCATAGCACTGCTACCGTGTTTTCCATTGTAATGTGTACAGCGTACGTGTAGGAAATCATCAGACTATTTAGATTGGACCGATACTATATATATACATATATATACTCCCTTGTTCCCATGCTACGCTGTTCTGTAGGTAAGCATGTTATCTCGCTTGCAAGAACAACCAACTCGCGAGTGCACAGTACAGTGGCTCTGGAAGAGCGAATAAAAACATCAGTGCGTGAAAATGCTGGCAGAGAAACAATATATTATGGAAGGTATCTGCGGCTGAAAATATGTGTATATGGTAGGTCTTGAAGGTGATTGCATAAGTATCGTACACTTTTCAGTATTAGCAGTGTATGCATATGTGTAGCATGGAGCAGACAATCAGCAGCTTTTCTTCAGTGTCCTTCAACTGTCTGATTATCTTAATTTCAAATGGTTTAGCAGAACTATTGAAAATAAAATCTCTTTTGATGTGCACTCCACATCCTGTTTGATGTTGACTCCTGACTAGCCATTTTTTGCATATTATTATTATGTCATCTTTTCCTTCTCTCTGTGGCTCTGTACTCTAACTAAGTGAGTGGATTTTAGCAAGTGGAAGCCATACACCTTCTTTCGTATATGCGAAATAACACTCTTCCATCCAAGACAATAGCGAATTGCCTTACATAGCGTGGCATTGCAAACCGTTTTTTCCCCTCTTGACATATGGTTACAGTGAAAATGAAATGGTTGGCATTTGTTTGACAGATTAGATACATAGAGTGTGAGCATGTCATTTATCCTAAATGACATGCTCTGGCATTCTCATCACGTAGTGGATTGTGCACGGCTGCTTATAATTACAAGGAATGTGTGCATACTGAATTGAAATCATGAGCCATTATGAAAAAATGTTGGGAAAAAAATTTATTGTGAAATTTTATTGTACAGATTTATTTTAACGTGAATTATTTTGTGTTTGTGTCATATTCAGGTGATAACATGGTTTCAAAATCGGCGGGCGAAACTGAAGCGCGACATGGAGGAGCTGAAAAAGGACGTGGAATCTGCCAAGATCCTCTCAGCACACAAGTCATTCTTGGAGAGCGCTCATGACCTCGGACTCCTCAAGAAACGAGCTCAGAGTCAAATGGATATGAGTTCTGCGGCTGCAGCAGCGGCCGCTTCTTATCACATCTCTTCCCCAGCCTCGTCATCTCAGTCGTCCCACTCGCCCATCAATCTCACGTCGGAATCTCCTCCTTCTACCCATTAGGCCGATAGACTCTCTACCTCCCTCGTCTACTTTTACTCTTACGTTGTTCCTACTACTACCACCACTACACACTCGAAGCTACGTATACATATGTATATTGCAAACACACATCATGTAATATAATGAGTCGCCGACGTTGCTGATGCTGGATAAAAATACCTACCTTGTCCGTCGTCCTTGTGACTTTTCTGCAGTCATTTTATTTAAAAATCAGATTGCGGACACAATTCCATCTTCCACTCGATATAATATACTATAGATTGCCCACTTGATCGGCTCAGAAAATTATTCGCCTTTCTGTTCCTCCTGATTACACTACGAAAGTCAACATCAAAACTGCTACACATTGGAAACAGACAGAGAAAACACTGCATGTTCGTTCTACGCTGCCAGCCTCAATCAGTGCAACATCCCATAGGAACCTTTTGCCTAAAAGCTACCGGTATCAAATTTTCGTCTTGTCCAAAGAGTAGAACCTATATATTTTTAGCTAATATGAAAAATTCACAACAGTTTGAATATAATATTCTTATAAATGAATTTCAGAAGACACTCTCTGAATAACTACCCATAAGTTTGTATGAAACTGTGTAACTTTTCAAAAATTAGTTACCTGAATCCCCATTACTCTTACAAACCTTTTGCCTATCACAAATGGAGTCTAGTTTTTATGTGTAAACCGATGCCACTGCAAAATTTATTTTGTCGGAAATAAAGTACACACTACAAATGCATTCTCTCTTTTATATCCAAACATCAAACCTATTATAAAATAATATCTTGAATGCATAGAAAAAATATTCGTGACGTTTTCCACTTCTAATTAGATACTAAATACATTGAAACTATTGAGATTTTTTAATTTTGCCTCTATGCAAAATTGTTGATTCGAAGTAAGGCAAAGAATAAGCTTCTAGTCCGAGCCCACGCTTTTGGCAAAAATTATAATAGCCACGTTATCTCTATTTCAGGAATTAATGTCAATTTTCATTATTAAATTACTTTACTACCTTACCGCATTCCAGTATTCATCTAAATAGTTGCACGATTTCATTTGATGGAATTTCGGCGAATGAACTTATCTTTCTATTGTAAAGTAGAAAGTAGAAAAAGGACAAAATTGGACAGTAGTAGGTCCAGCACCCAATTCACCCTCCAATGAATGAATGAAAATTAAGATGTAGGCACTATAAGCCAACGAATGAGATGAGCATCAACAGATTATTTATATGCTTATTCATTTTTCCTGTCATCGAGCCACACAAATAACACTGAAAGCCACTAAAATTAAAAATGGAGCAGAATTGTTCTTTTCATCGAAAGTCCTAAGTAGGTTCTGGTTCACACATATAGTTTTTCTGGATGTAATGTAATAATTTAAATCAATTTCGAACCGAATTGTATGTAGTTACAGCGTGTACAATAATTGAACTGGATTGCATTTGGATTATTTAGAATACGGCGGTGGATGAGCATGCTTGTCATTAAGCCGTGTCATATATCTACATCTGTATATGTAGTATTAATCCACAGAATGCATTCATCGTTCCGTTGGCTTCGCCGCAAGATTTAACGACTGTCCAGATAGCTTTTCACACAACTTAACCATGAATGCAGTTAGAGAGGAGGCCTGTTTGAGCTGTGGAGCACTTGATTCTTTTTCCTTACGATATTTATTAGGTGGAAGCCCACATGTGTATTAATAATTTAAGTTGCTCTGCCCCTAGAGACATAATAAAAAGGAAATTGGGAAAAGTGTAGCATGCAGGATAATATGATTGCTTAAATAGTCTGCTGCGTTCCAGGCTCAGCCACAATACAATTTAATAATACACAAAAATGGAGGATTGGCCGGCTGATTGGTCGGTGGTTTAATAATATTACGAGATAATGATAAGTGGCTCTTTTAGCTTGCTGTTGCTCGTGTAAGTTGGGGTCGATTTTTATTAACAGTACTCTACGAGCTTCTTATCCGATGGCATATGTGGATGGCCATCAACTGCTCCACTGCTTCCACCGTGCTACCTCTATTTCCACACATGAAATATGGATACGCACCTGAACTCAAATGCGACCTGTTCTCTACACTCACAATATATAAGTCCTAATCGAATGTAATTCGCCTATTTCACAAAAAAAAACTGCTGAAACGAATATCTCACAGGGCCGTCTTATAAATACAGCACTTATTGTTACTAGAGATGAGTACTGGAACTGGGTGTATACGTTTAAGTAAGCTAAAGCCTTTTGGCTGATATTTATCAACGTGATGACTTCATGTTAAATAGTACCTTCCTACTATTGTACTATGTAAGTAGGAGAGTTCGTGGCTTCCTCTACAATGCACAATTAATGCTGCTGTCAATATCTGTTACTTTTTGCCTCAATACTGACTCAATACGTCACCAAATATTCTTCCCTTCATGGAATGTTTAAATCTTTTTTCCAGATACGATCCTATGTATTTAGAGTAACTACACGAGTTCTTGGTAGGCAAAAGGGAATGTTTGCTTGTTGGATTCTAGAGCAGCGGTAGAGTAGAGTGTCTGCTGTGCTACGATGCATTTAGAGATACAGATGCGTTGTGGCCAGTTTTCGTAGACTCGGCCCGTACAATGTGTGCTGTAGTTAGTACACTTATTTATTTATTATGTATATGTCTACTTACTTAGTTTTTAGTTGAGTGAGTCTGTGAGTAACGTGTATCGTGAAGAAATGGAGCTCTGGGAACGAGACACACACAGAACTAACGAAAGTAAAGTATTTATTACTACTGTGAACGTACGCATTGACTTTCGGTTCGTGTGCTCGCCTTCCCTCTTCGTTTCTGATGTTACTTCTCTTCCCATCCATCCTTTCAAATTAATTTCATTTCGTTTACTCTAGTAAAACTGTGACTTGGAAAAAAATTCTCTCCACTCTTTTATTTTTGACATGAATTCGCCTACGCCTCCACCCTTTATTTTTTCTCCATGTATAACCTACCTGTGTCTTCTTCTAGTATATATATATATATCTATGTACTAACTATAAGTAGTAGTCTCAGTACCGTGTAATTTATTTGCATTTTGCTGATTGAGCCTCTAACTTAAGACAGACTGCAGCAGCAATATATACTTATATATATACCTACACACAAATGTGCAGCAAGGCACCCATCTTAAGCGTTCAACGTATTATATTATATAGCTTATATGTATACGTAGTGGAAGGTTGCAATTGGAATATTTAGTAGGTATGATGTACACGTTTGTTATATATAATAGACACAGTACTCACGTTACGTTTGTTTTACTTTTTATTATTTACGTTGCATTGTAATGTGTGTGCGTAGGTAATGGTATGATAATGTGTACCTTGTAACTTCCATATTCCTGACAATATTTTTATAATCTTTTAATCATCTCTGATAATCCTCTCTGCTACCACCTATTATTCTTCTACCCCCCGCTCCACTCTACTACTTATATATAAAATATGTAGAATGTAGTGAGCCAAGCAAGCCAACCCTCAGTCAGTCCTGTCAAGTTGACTGATCTGCATACAGTTTTAATATTTTTAAACTAGAGAGAGAGAGTAACATTTCGTGAATGCAATTTTACAGTCAGTTTTCGTGTCGTACTTAACTAGATACAACTTATTATTGTTGACTACGTAAGTATATACTTACCAGTATTGATATTGTCGCTATATTATTATCGTAGATATTACCGTTTACTCCCTTATTAATAAATAATTTAGCATTTACATTCATAGTGGGAATACTTGTAGAAGCGTACTTTTTAAAATAGTTGTGAAATAATGCATAAATGCTATAATACTGTACGTGTAGAGTATAAGAATATTATTACAAGAGCATCTAAAAAGAAATAGTAGTAGGGAAGTACATATAATTAGACTCGGTAGAAGTAGTACTCGCATAAGTAGCCAAGCCACATGTCATCCGTAGACACAGTCGAACCGTTGAAAGCATATTTGAATGGCAAGCTACGGGGAGAGAAATGAAAACGAAGGTAACAATCAAAGAGCTCTTGTGTCATTGTACTTTGTAGATGTTGTTACTAATCTAAGTACACACTATTATGCAACAAAACATTCTACAAGAAATCGGTAAACGGAACAGGCAAATGTTCAGTATTGTATTGCACACTATACTAGATATATCGAAAGCCACAGAAACATACACACACATTAAAAGAGTTTGTCTTTTACTCTCTCATCAAGTAGTCATGATGATATTATAAATAGAATCGAATGTATGTATTTATATATGTCACCCAACAAATAATTAAAATGATAAGTAGACGGTCCTACTTAATGGACTGAAAATTAATGATAATTATACAATACTTACCTAAACTGCCTGCAATACATAATAATAATGAATAAAATGCTACAGTTAACATACACCGACTTATTAACCAACCAAAAACGTACCAGTACCTATTTAAACGTATGTCCACTTGTGTAATAATATTACCTACGTTGTTTAGTCTAAAACTACTTTTTTTTGGCCTATTATTATATTCATATATTAAACTAGTTGCTATCATAAGGATAATTAAATTAGTATTAAACCTAATAAATACTATACATATGCGAGTACGTATGTGTTTGTAGTATGTCAAGATTGTCGTCTAATCGACTGTCCTTGAATGTAGGTCCAAGGCGGAAGCTTCCAAGAAAATTTCCGAATTTTCGTCAGATATTACATAAAGCAGGGGGACTGAACTAAAGGACAACCGTTTAGAAGGCTAATTGTCTTGTGTATTTGTTGACTGAAACTGATGCGATATCTTAATTGATTCTAAGGTTGTCGGAGTTTGTAATGAGCGGAAGACCAGTTGCAGCCTTGCTGCAGGTAGATAGATGACACAGAAAAGCGGGAAACGTTGAAGTGGCTCCCGTTTGTCTCCAAACTGGGAATCAGTGTAATTTTATACGTCTTTCTTTATCCGTTAGTTTTTGTTTGATTAACAGACGATGTCGTTTTCGCATTAGCCACTAATGGTACAGTAAGCGTTGTGTTATTCAGTTACGTTATTATTATTATACGCTGCCCTGCAGTGAATTGTGCTAGCTGTAGTTTTGGTCTCGGAAAATCAGTATTATTATACCTAGGCTCGTATCGTATATCGTCGTCATTTTTGTACACTGAAAATGTGTAGTTCGTGTTGTGGCCAACGAAACAACGGCCTGTAATCCTACTTATTATGTAATACAGTGCTAAGGCCACTGTATATGTATTCTGTATTGAATATCAGCAAATCAAATCAACTTCACCAAAGTACTACTACTTATTACCTACATATACGTACATAGGTAACTACTAATTATATATATACGTATATGTGCTGGTAGCAGCTATATACGTGCATCCATTGGGAATTGTGACTGGACTTGAATGCCCCCTTTAATTGTGATGCTCTGCTTTATTGGCGATTATTGTCCTCGTTGCTGTTCCTACAGATATGGAATCAGAGTCGAATTTAAACTGAAAGTACATACACACATGAGTAATGGCTAGTGGGTGGCTCTACTAAATAGGAAACAACGTTGTTGTAGGTGAGCCTCGGCAATAAATATAATTCTATGGTGAGCTATGGAATTTCTAGAGAATTTAGCACGCACGCAACTATGCAATCGAGACAAATCGAATTCAAAAAGGAATTGGGGAAGGCAAAGTGAGAGAACAGTCCATAATTTTTTTTTCGAAATTAATCCTTTGCATAACGAAATAAGTTGAAAGGCTTGCTCGATGCTATTTACCATTATTTATACGTGTGCATATATGATGGCTTACTTGTTATGTGTAGAAACACAAGGATAAACATTTTGGAGCGTTCCTCCAGTAGGTTTTCCAACTGTTCATTTTGTGAACGTAAATTATTTTTATTATCTTACTGTCATTCCATTAAGCCTTCTTACCGATTATCGGAAAGTTGGGAGAGGTTTTCACTATAATGTAATCATACACGTCATGATTCATTTGTCCCTATAATTAATAAATATTATGTGTGTGATCAGTTCTGTTAAAGTAACAGGCGCACTAAACGTACTCAAAAATTGCATCTCTATCAAACGTTTTCTCAATGATGAGTGATTGTAAAGTATTATTTATCCGTGATTGAGTATGTAAAAATATTTCTTCAACGTTTGATTGACACCATTGGAATGACTTTTTCAAGCAAGAGATATAATTATACAATAGCGTCTGTATAACACAAACAGAACAAATTGGGTGTCTCTAGGAGATTCTTGATGATGCCCATCTATTTAATTCTTATTTTGTGTCTCCTCCCATACATTGTAGCAAGGAAATCCCTTTTGCCAATTCGCTGTTTATGCGCAATGTCAAAACTGCAAAACAATACATACAAATATTTATCGCTTCATTTCATTTCAGAGTGGAATCGTAAATTCTAAAATCATAATTAGCAACAAAAGTCAAGTACACCTTTTCTCGATTATATGTTATCCCTTGGTATATCAGTGGTGGAACATTAGTTTACCTGGAAGCACCTTTTTACACTCGCAACAATCATTATCCAAAGCAAACCTTGCACTTCGTAGTATTACCCTGTAGACACTTATTATTATTCATAATAGAGAGTTCGAAGGCCGAGTAAGAATACGAATCATAGAAGGCAATAAAAAAAAACTTCATTTTGCACACGCATCTCCACAATATGTATGTACAGTATTCACAGATAGACTATCACATCTCTTATCCCCAGATTGATTGTTGGTAATGTAAGATTTCAATTTTCTGACCTGGCTTCGCTTGTTTGCACTAAACGATGCGGAGAAAGAAGCCGATAATTCTCGTCTGAGTAAAATGGTGCAGGGAAAAGCTGGCAGTGGATATGATGCAGCTATAAAAGATGAGAGAGGGAGTCGATGGTGAGCGGATACTCCTCCCTTCTCAAGATACTACTGCCCCAGTGAAGGAGTCGAAATCCTAAGAAGATCATGAAACACCAACTGCTCCCTTGCACCATTTCTATCCAAATGCAGCAGCAGAGGCAGCAGCAGCACACTGCTGCATTCTGAAACAAATCAGATTTAAAACAAAAGAGAGAGAGAGAGAGAGGGCCACGGGAAGAAAAGAAACAATAGGCGATCTGATTCGAGATGGAAATTGAAGTACTCTTCGTAGGACAGTCTTTACCTTACATAGCCCTTAGCGTTCAATGTCCTGCTAACGAACCACTTCACAAATAGAATGATTAGACATAGGACATTAGTGAAGTGGATGGCTTCGTGTTGCGTACATCTTAATCCTAATTAATTACACAGTTGTCATAAAATTGACATCGTATTTTCAAATTCGAATTAACTCAGATGTTCTAATCCCTATCCCTCTCTCGAGGTTCTCCCTAATCAAAATGTACACTTGCATATCTACGATTCTCTCCGTTGTAGCTGTCAGCTTTATATACATAAGTAGATAGTAGTGCAGGGGAAAAAGAGAAAAGGAACATTGACTCGTACAGTTCGTTCGGGCTACTCGTAGAACTAATCTTTAGATAAATTGTAATGGCCTTTAGCCAGAACCTCCACACACACAGACACACATACCTACACAAACACATATAAATTGATGATGCGCCCATCCAGTGTTAAGATTAATTGCCTACGTACTTTTCATTACTCATGTGTACGTTTATTATTAGGACTGGGGGAGTTTTCCAAGCACCAGTCACTATCATTCCTTCTGTGTACTACAATCTACAACGGGGGCAGCCAACCTAAAGGTTTTTATTATTTAAAAAGGAATTACAATATTGCAACATCTTAATATTAGAAAATCTTTCCTCATTCGATATTACATTGAGGTAGGCATTGTACATGGTACAGTCTCTCTGTTCTAATGAAAAGTCACTCTTATTTAATTAGCCAAGGGTACTGTGTGTAATCATGAAGAATGAGTACGATACGAGCACACTAGTAATTACAGTAATAAAAAAAAAGTCCAAAGCTAGTTAAACTTAGATTAAATGGTAGAGAAGCGTAAATTAATGTAGTTAAATATCTCATGAATTCCTGGTATGTACGTATACAATGGACTACCAAGAGAGAGGAACAAGGAACATGTATACCTAAACGTTATCACGTATTTATACCTCGATAAGCTATTATAAGCTACATAGTACAGTATTTGTATGATATATATAATTAAGTTTGAGAAACAACTAAAGCGTTGCATTGTATGCATACATGTGTTTTACGGTGTTTGTAAGCGACAAAATTAGTAGTACATAATTATGTAAAGTTAGCGCATGGAGGTCGGTCCGGTCCCAATGTATTCAACATTAAGCAGCCAAGTCCCATTATTACATATATAGTAAGTGTAACATATAGTTCTATATAGTAATTGCATCAATATCTACTCTGTGGTATATACAATATATAGATATAGCCTGGCTGTTTGTGGGTCCTTTGTTTTGTTTGTATCGTCTCACATAGAATTTGTACTTGCGTATATATGTGTATATAGATTATATATATAGTGTAAATTTGTAAGATGCCGTGTACATTGAATTAAAGTGACATATAACAATGAGTTGCACATAAAACAGAAGTTAAGTGTAAATAAAATGTGAATTGACGCGTGACGAATGAGGAGCAGAAGAAGAAGAAAGAGACAGAGACTCGTCACTCGTCGTCTCGACGCGTCGACTGTGTACTAATACATAGTATGTTATTCTATTATGTATCTACTAAAAGTTACGTGTACTTATATAATGTAGCAGCGTCTGTATGTGCTCTAGTAGTATGTACTTTACTATACATATAACTAAGAAATTGTTAGTGTTAACTTTACAAGTGTGTGTCTGGATGCTGTCTGTGTGTATGTTCATAGTAAGCATGTGCTTACTAATTGTAAGATTCTACTTACCGTTTGAATTGTATAAAATGGACTGTAGTAGGCAAAAAGAAAACGTACGTACGTGGATGAAAGGAACAAGCGGGCCAGTTTTGAATAAAAGTTGTACAGATTTCGGAAGTCAGTTTATTATTGGGGACATCGTGATTTATTTTTACTCACAATTGACACAAGCAAACTTTACACAGTAACATGCATGAATGAATGGGAACGGCTATACACCCAGCATCTCATTACATATATACGTATATATACTTGCATATAGAATATATAGTGTTTGTCCATATAAATAAGATGTACATTCAGTTTATAGTAGGAACTGTATTCAGCCTGTCTGTGCATGCACAAACAAAGATCCGACGAGGAGGAAGACGAAGAAAGGCTCACCGCTTACCTATTAAGCAATTCCAGTGAATTTCATGTAACGTCCTATGTACCGTCCTATGTAGCACTATGAGCTGATGGATTTTAATGGGCACTCAGGAGCTAGCAGATGACATTTCAGTTAGTAGCATCACATGTTCGAGACAGCTCTGACTATGACTGGCTGCATTCAGAACTTTTGACTGTATGGAGATGAATGTGTGTTTATCATATGGCCCATTTGAGGTTAGGAATGGGCGAACAGAGCACAGAACCTTGCGATTAGCACACTTGGGGAATATTTATACTTACTACGACGACGACCACAATGCAAACTACTTAAACTGCTACTGTGCTTCCTATTTATGTATGACTCTGTGTGCAGTAACATATTTCCACTATATAGAATAATATGCATTTATATTTTAAGCACACTTAAGCAGAGCTCATGGTGTGTTTGTTGGGAAAGAGTCTTGTGCAGCAGCACTTGTAAATAAGAAGAGGAAGGAAGAGGAAGAAGGAGCTTGGCGGCTATGTACTTTTAGCCTGTAGAATGTTGAAAGCGGTGAAGTGTAGAAAAGGAGTTAACTTATTCGCAGCGAACAGTGCGGTTGTTGATGTTGATGAGGTTTGGTTAATGTTGGCTGATGATGATGATGACAACGATGATGATGATGTTGGGGTTGCGATTTGATCTTTCTATTTTCCCTCACTACGTTAGCGTACATGCAGCATAAGGGTATTACATAGTACACACACAGAGAGGGATAGAAGTCAATTGGGTTTGACTGTTGACACGGAGAGCGGTAATGAAGTCTGTGTGTGTGTTTGGATTCTGTTAGTACCGCTGGTTGCAAACGGAGCTCAGACGAAACGACTGACGGTCTTGTAAATGAATGTGATGAGACGACGTGGAAGTCAGTGCAAACGGAGATTAGTCATTTCATTCACCTTTCTAAATAATATTACAACATGGGCTAGACAACTGATGGATCTGATACTCTGACTGATTTACTAATAAGTACAAGAATGTATTAATCACAAGAGATTATAATATGTTCAAATTTTAGTGACTAGTATGTATTTGTATATACATATGCCTGCCGACTACATATGGTAGTCGTGAAACTTTGCATATATTTTTATAAGGGCCAATATCCTTTGTATTAAATTAAAAGCATAATATTAGTCATAATAAGCATGCCTGTGGATACAGGGTGACACAGAAGAACTGTCAATGAGTTGGACAGTGACGGAGGAGGGAAAAGGTTGGGAAGTCCGGATATAGAGACGAGTACTTCATAGAAGTGGGTAATAAATGAGTATGTGTGTGCAGAGACACAAAGATCAAGGAAAGTATCCTTGGAAAAGATGTGTTGTATTATTAGTACCTTGTCTACCTTTTACAGACACATGATTTGAGTGGAAGGAAGAAGAAGAAGAAGAAGACGGAATAAGTAATATGTAAGTTGTAAGTACACACATAGGTATTCATACATGGTGAAGTAGTGGATACGTGGAAAGAGCGACCTCGTAGTAGTAAGTATGTGATGCAAAAACGACAGAGAGTGTCATTTTTTAGGGAGGGGAATTTACGGTCGGGCATGATTAGCGGAGACACGGTTCCTTTGCTTAGGAAAACTGTAGAGAAATAAATATAGATTAAATGCATTCTGTTGTAAGCCTAACATAAATTAACAAGGATAGATTAACATGATGTGGAAAAAGGGCCGCAAATGTTTTCTTTGGCTCGTCGAGAAGTCGCACACTCGTTCGAGCGAAACCAATTTCCTTCTCCACAAGACAAAATGCTTCTTTGAGAAGACGCGACGATACTGCTCTTCTTCACAGACCTCTCTCACTGCACACAGTACAGACACACAGCTCTAATCTCTAAGTACCTACTGATATTATGTGTAATGTGCACTAAATAGTCACTCTATGACTTTGCTCACACACAAACACACACACACACAGCTCCCTTTGCCTATATCTCACTATAGAGCCCATTTACTAGTACTACTACGTGTATAATACCATTTCGTCTGTGTTCTTAGACAGAGAGAGATAGAGAGAGAGCGAGCTTTTCTTCCGTCTCCGTGTGTTGTGCCACTTGCACTGAAAACGTATTTCTTTTTCTCATTTCCCTTGCTCGCATTTACTTACAATAACTATCTGTTGTCAGTGACTTTTGTTCATTTCTCAATCTTCACCATCTCGCTCTGTGCTCTTCCTCTTGATACTTTTACTGATGCAATTTAAAAGCCAGCTTCTAGCACATTTACTATGGGATGACAGGCTGAGTAGTCTGCAAACGAGCCTTAAAAAGCCTGCCAGTCAACTAGTTTACTTGTAGTTAGGCCCTTGCACTGTGCCACCTCAGACTACTCACAATTTAAGTTCACCCTGTACTGGATATGAAAAGGGGCAGAAGATGCAAATAAAAAGTGTGCTTACAAGCACTTTGTAAATTTATCTGTTCTTAATATATACCCAGTTTACGATTTATTTCAAATGCGATTCTCTTTTGCTCGTCTTTTGATCCCTTGGGTCATTCACTGAATATGCCTGCATAAGAGAAATGAGTACGTCAGAGGGGAACTTTTCATTTCTCCGAAAACAAAATCGACCTGTGCCGTTAATGTCTACGTATTTTATGAATTATACTGCCTGAAACACTTTCAAGGAACGCCGTGCACGCTAATTGCTGGTAATAAATATAGAAGAGCTCCATGGTCGCTCTTCTGTCTCTCTTTCTCTCTCTCTTTATGTGAAAGTGAATGAAGCGGAAAATCCGGAACCAAAGACGGAATTCTTATGGTGACTTTTGTAATCCCTGGTTGATTCACCCATTCAATGATCTCAAATAAATAACATTGCAGAAAATGCTATCTATTCTGAGTTTAAAAGAATGTCCGTTAAAATACTTTGTGTAAAAGTGTGTAGTTCTTTCTCTGTTCTCATATTCTCACAAAATAAAATCGTAGCCCAGCTAATGTTTCTATACGTTAGTATAAGTTGTACGTGTTACAAATGTGCAGACTAGCATTTCTTGTATTGGTAAGTGGACAGTCAGTGAGAGACGAAGCTACTTGTGTGTAAATAATTCACCAAGTCTATACAGACAGGTATACGTAGTTGTATATGAAGGATATTATGTAAAAATAGTCTTTGGAGTTCTGTGTTTGTTGAGAGTCGAGCCTCTAGTAGTTAGTTAGCACTTTTGTGTAATTGTCTGCTGATTTGTCAATTACGGCTTATTATCCTTTTGAGCCATTCGTGCTTCACTGGCTGCATAATGATTGGTACGGATTCCCACTTTCCCACTCCATTCGCTCTCATTTACTTATTAAAATTAACGAGGGCTTTACTACTTTGAGACTGCGTGAGGGAAATGCTATATTAAAAAGGGAAGGTTGACTTAACAACTGTGAGACAAATGCCAAACGGAAATGCAAAAATGCGAAAATAAACCATGACCACAAAAGTAAGTGAGTGCTCCTCCGTTCCTTTATATATGCAAAGTAAACGTACAAATTTTGGGGTATACTTATCGCATGGTTGAATGCATTGCAGCAAAATTATGATTATATTATTAGGGTATACTTATACGAAGACAAGAAAATAAATGCCGATTAAAAGTACAAAATGCATCGATGAGCCACTTTTACCACTTATTACGGATATACCTACGTGAACGAATTATTTATACGGCACTAGCAACCACTATGATACATTTGTATTAGAATCGAAAATACTCCCTAGGTACATACTTATTTATGGTGAGCTAGTAAGTATATTACATTATAGCCACCTTGTCTCATTTACCTGAAACGTACATATATATATATATATAGTTTACATGTTACATTTATATATTTTGCTTATTGCAAGGGTCGGGACACCAAATGGTGATTGCATGTGTAATTGAAAGGCCCCCGGAACTTTACAAGTTTATTCCATGCTTTCTTCCTTTTTATTGTAGTTTGAGTTTGATGTCTGATGGCTGGGCTGGTTTGGTTGGTGAGTACTGAATATGAGACTGGGACGTCCAAGTCCAAGAAATCAGGCGTCATGCACATGTTGTCAACATTCGCCTTAGTTATTCCTTTCCTGTTCATTTTTTCCATTATGTGTGTACTTTAAGTAATAAAGAACTCCAGCATTATGGACAGAATTCGTAATAGTATGTGCCAACCGACGAAATGCATATAGCCAGTGCACGCTCTCTTTCTCTCTCTGCACATTTATATTTCAACCTGCAGACTGTCCAGACACAGTCACTCACTCTACCATATCCACACATACATACATATAGATATATACTTACAACGTATAATTTCTAATCAGATGGCTATTTGTTCATCTGTGGTAGTAGTACACCGTTTTAACAACTCCAACTACAAACAAGAACTTAAGTGCATGTGCCTATATAGCCTAGCGCATTGTATGTACGTACATGGCATTTAATTGGCAAAATATTCAATTTTTCGTATGCCGATAAAATATTTGCTGGAAAAGCGACAGCTTTCAGTACTCACTTAGATATGTCTAGGTGCAGTCGCATAAAACTGCTGCGTTGTGCATTGGTGGCGCACAGAGCTGTTTTATTGTGAGCTGGGGAATGTGTGCAGGCGATGATAAATACATGCTTGTACAGTGTAGAAAGAGGTGAGTGAGTGTGTCATACTGTGTGAGTAGTCGTAGTAGTAGTAGTAGGATAATGTGCCAACGGCAAATGTCAAATTAAGCCAAGCAGGAGCAACAGCAGCAGCTGCTGTAACCGTTGTCACTGTTTGTTACTTGGAGAATAAGAGGCCAGTCGTGATTATAGAATAAGTTTATTGTGAGCTGAGAATGCAATAAAGTGTCAAGTATGGCATACGCCTGGAAACCAGTGAACAAGAGTTAAGACATGCACAATGTAAAGAGTGGTCGCCTCCAATAAATTGTTTGACTAACACAATAAAAATACATAAATACATATATTGCATGTTCATTGAGTTGGAGGTGAAAGAGGTGATTGTTTCAGGTAGTTAGTAGTTAGTCTAGTGCGCAGCACAGTATTTCTCTGCACTCCTGTTTACATAGAAACACCGTATGTTCTAACCAGGGTTCGCTAAAAAGCAAAAAAGCAGAGGCAATTTCGGATTTTTTTGCTTTTTTGCTTTATTGATGCTTTTTTGCTGTTTTCA
>JABASC010001795.1:0-20945 GCA_019776185.1 Plutomurus gul | reverse complement strand
GAATCTTGAGTACGAAGATTGTATAAGTGGTTATGTAGGATTGCACTAGAACCTCGCAAAATGCTAAAACAAATGTCTGTATATAATCTTTTATCTAATTTAACTAGTGGTTGGACCTTTCATGCAATTGTTCAATTGCGGTGTACTAATCAAGTGACACAGTAATAAAGTGAATCAATCAATCAAATCTAAATTTAATTGTATCATTGTAAAACAGAAATACATTCGTAACGGGAGGCATTCACCTTCGTCTCATCATCCAGCTCCATGGTGTAGGAATTTTCCCACTATGTTTCCGCCCCCTGCAGGTGGGCCTGGAAGACACCATCACTCATCACGTAGTCATGGTCGTCGCAGGGACTCCAGTCCCGAGAATAATTCGGACGGTCCCACCACAGGTGGAAATGGATGCCCGTATGATATGAGCAAGAAAGGCTGGAAGAAATTTTCTAAATGCATGAAAAAATCTGCTCATCATCAACGTCGTGCCGCAGAAGCATATAAATCGTTTGCGACTAACGGTGGCGCTGCCCCGGCAGGATCAGAATCTACTACTCCACGTCAAGGCACTACTCATCAAATGGATTTTTCCGCAGCCGCGTCTCAAATTCAAGATTTTCTGAACGCTTGGGGTACATGCAATGTATTTTTTGAAAACATTAAAGTTTGTGTGTGTACATCATACTGTGCATTTGTCGTGTAGCAGTAGCAGTGTGGTTAGGGTTACCGGTTGCCCTCCGTTTTTCAAACCCTGAAAGGGTCACGTTTTCTGGCAGGGCTATGTTAAATCTCATTTTATCTCTGATAAATGACAAGTTTTTGTAATTTGACTGCAAACCTTTGCTAAGCATTCATAAATAATTTTTGCTACAGAATTTTCGAACGATAATTAATAAATTCCAATTGTAGGTGTTCCAATTGATGTGGTAGAACTTTATGATGACTTTGGAAATCGTGGTCAACCACCTCAATCTGCTAACGTCCCTCCAGGCACTCCTAACGAAGATACAATCAATCCAACCCGTAGAGAAGGTGAAAGTACTACTGCCGCTGAGCCAGCCAGTACCATTGCTTCTCAGTCAGCATTATCAGATCAGCTATTTCAACTAAATATTGGTAATAATGATGCTGGTGCCAGCGCAAATACTTCTGAACTTTCCAAGCCAGCTGCAGTTGGACTCGAAGCGACTGCCCCTTCAATGGATGTCGACGGAGAAACGGGATGGACTTTGATTGACAATGTACAATTCACATATTTATTCCACATTTTCATTTGTTAATCCATAAGTGAAAGTTCATGCTCATTACGGATCGTTATTGTTTTCTAATTAGTTACCAATTATTGTTTTGCTCATGGTAGGTCGCTGAAACGTTGGTCCCTAATAAGGAATCTGTTGTCGGTGAAGCTGAAATTGTTAGTAAGACCCCTGATACTGTTGCTCCCAGTGCTTCTACCTCAGATTCACAGCCTTCTGCAGTAGTGAGCAATACTGCTGCGCCAATTAGCTTCATGCTCACACCGACTCGCGTTGACAGCCCTTTACCGGCTTCAACTGCTTTCAACAACCCTACTGCTGCTACTGCAATTCCTATGAACAACGCCATCCCTGTTTCGGTTGCAAGTAACGGATCTTTGCCCACTTCGATGCTATCAATGGACAGCTCATTGATGCTTGCACATCCAATTAGAAACCCCACGAATACAGCTCCAACTGTGCCAGCTGGTCATCCTTCAATGCCAATATATCCAGTTCTTAATGCTATGAACAACCCACAGTTTCATCAAATGATGCAAGGAGTAACCAACGCTGTTGGTTCTGCGATTCGCAGCATTCCTTTACCTATGGGGGCGGATGCATTTCCTCGTATGCAGCAACCTGGGCCACCTTCTGTTGCTAGAACCCAAGAGGCTGGAAATTCTATTCCAGATATGGATGCGCAAAGCCTTACTACACTCAATCAACTGTTGAGCATGGGATTTAGGTGAGAATTAATTAATAACTTATTTTTAGTGAAGTTATTTTATTTCATAAATTATATTAAATTAGCTTTAGATACCCAGCTTCAGATAATTTAATTGAAGTGATAAACTCAATTATTATTTCATTTTAAATTTAAATAATTTTGTGATATTTTATTCTTTTAAATAGTAATCATGATGGCTGGTTAGCTAGACTTGTGGTTGCCAAAAAGGGTGATTTGGAAGCTGTTCTAAATGCCCTTTTCCCAGGTGGATCCTCTTAAATTGGTTACTTGGATTAAACCGAAACTGAACTGGAGGTGACGATTTGTATAGTTGACTTATAGTTGAAAACGGTGTATGATATTCTACACTAAGACGTACGTAACGCATTAAATTTATGAATTGAACAAAGAGTATGCTTCGGATTTTGAAGTAAGGCATTATACCCCGATTGCTTCATTTATTGTTTATATCTGTATCTACATTTACAACGGACAGAATTTTATTTGTAATACTATTCACAAGTTCGAAAAATCTTTGTACCCCTACGTCAGGTACGAGCATCCCACAATGTAAAAGTTATTTATGTGTGGAAATGGATATTTGAATGACTTTGCCCAGGAATAACTTTATTTTTAGCGGTACATTAAATTCCTCGAATTAATATTGCTCTGTGGAATGCCAAAACATTTCAATATAACGTGTTGCATAAATGTTAAACTACAAGTTTAATAGGTGACCGAATACATGAAATATTGGAATGTTTCTAATTTCATCTCAAATTAATATTGCTCCGTGGAATGCCAAAACATTTCAATATAACGTGTTGCATAAATGTTAAACTACAAGTTTAATAGGTGACCGAATACATGAAATATTGGAATGTTTCTAATTCCACAGACCTTTATTGTGACAAATCCTAAAATGATGTTAATGATAATATGTATATTTACGTTTGGTCACCCTGTAATCTGTATATATCCTTGGCAAGATTTCTTTGTTAAATCTTTGTAAGTCTTAAGACACTTTTGGTGGATAATTTCTCTATACAACATGAGAAAAAATTACAAAATTAAAATTAACAGTTCATTTTGTCTTCATCTCAAAATTGTTTATATGGAGTAGAAGTGGGGAACCAATTACTTGAAGGAGAAGGTATGAAACATTTATAAAAGATTTGTAGTCACTAATACTATTCGTTGCTAATTAGTACACACATAATTCAATAGGATGAATATATTGTTATCGCACCTAAAGGCGCAGAACATAGTCGAATCGTAAAGGTTTAGATATATTCCCTTGTTATGCAATCTATGTAAGTAAACTTCATTTTGAATAATCTAAGCCTAGTTGCACTGTGTAATACTAGATATGCTTATTTCTTTCCAAACTACTATTATTAAGCTATATAAATTATAGGGGTAAATCATTCTTCAAATTGCGCAATTACTTATAATTTACACATACATTCTTGAAACTAAACATTTTAAGTATAATCGTGTAATTAATGAATTACTCGCTATAAAATTTGAAAATATTTGTTAATCCATTTGTGAGACACTACGAATTAAGAATAACACGAATAAAATAAAAACAACAGATTATTATCATGTATATTTATGTTTGAAGGTGCTGAAACACGCATTTTATGCTTGGTTTTATTCCTTTATTTTCAAAAATGTTGAAATTACTGTGTATTAGAGCTCGGAACATTTCATTTCGTTTTGCGATACTTTCATTTTTAATATTTTCATTTCATTTTTCCATGCATTTATTAATTTTTTCACATTTTTTCATTTATTCATTCATTTATTCATAAAGAAAATTTCTGCCAAGTAAATCGAACAAATTTTAAAAATAATGTTTAAATCAGACTTGGAATCCAAATTAATTTGTTTTATTATGAACGACGAAATTTCTCTTTGATTTATTGAATCCCTTGACCGCTTCCTTAGTTGGTGGCGTGAAATCCGTTTTGCTACACTTGAATTTGTATTTATAATCGTATCTGACTGCACATAAGACCACATTAATAAAGTCGTTGCTATACCTTTTCTTGCCTATCCTAACCATGTTAAACGGACCATCGTAATCAACGTAGAACTCCGCCAATATGCTCTCTAATTCGGATGGAAACTAAGATTTTGAAAGATTCTAAGACACAAAACTGTGCTCAAACATGGCGGTTTTTTTTCAAAAAAGTTTTTAAACTAATACGTAAAAGCAGTATACACTATAGACAATTATGAACTCGATTTACTGTTTCGATTACCACTTTATGAACGATGTCTATGAAAGCAAAGGACAATTTTGTGCAGTGTTGAGCCTGCCTGCTCAGATATCTAATAAGTACGTAAGTTGCCACAAATTGAATCGGTACCCGATCATAATCAGAATGTGGAATTGCAACAACAATGAGAGCACCAGCACTCATTAACAGTCCTTTCATTACTACAGATCTGTGTATAGCATAGAGAGGGTAGCATCTCGCTCTCATGACTTTTTGGCGTGGTCTTACCTTATAGTCTCACCTGCCCCTAGTTGACTCTTGTGTTGCTACGAACCAAGAAACAGCACCATCTCCTTCATCTGAGCCATCATGTGCAATGTATCTTTAATAACAGTTCTCATGTAAAATCTTGCCTGACACACACCAACGAGCAAGTCCTTGCATTTGTCACAGAACAACAATGGCATGTAAACAGAGAAGCTCAGCAATTTCAGAGGATGAACATGCACACATTTGACTGTTTGGTTCTTGATATCATCACCAGTAACTAATTAATTAGGGAACTTTTAGCAGTGTGATACCATCATAACTTCAGGATAAATTTTAATATCAGTGTAATATTTCGAAAATGGGTGTAAAAGTGAATAGTTTTTTGTTCTCGCTGTTTGAGCTCGTGCTGTCGATATTGTCTCTACTAGTTTTCATTGTTGTGATAGTTCCTTTGATTCTAATTATCCTACTTCCGTTATATTTGTGGAGAGTAGTTTTGATAATATATGTGAAACTATTCCGTACTGATTTCGTCAGAATCATGGATGGTAAAAATCCAGTTCTGGCGGTGGATGATATTTACGGCCGACCTTTATGCACTATAGTTGGTATGGGTGCATTTGATGGTCCGCATATTGAAGATTGTATTCAGTTTGTGGAGAATTCTGTGAATGCAATGAATCCGGATAACAGGACATTTACACATGCAGAGTCTCGGCAATATTTCGAAGAATGGCTTGGATACTTCTGGTGGAAATGGGAAGAAAATTTTAATGCCAGAGATCATATTGAAGTGTGGGAAGAGAGCAATCATAATTTGATATCAGAGAAGGATTTTATGAGAATAATCGGAGTTTTAGAGGCCAGACCCTTTGTTCGAAATAAGAGCCCATGGGAGGTGACTTTGGTGCGAAATTTAATGCTTCAAGGTGTACCTTTTCCAGAGAGACCGAAAACTGCGGTCGTATTTCGGGTAATTCAAGATTCATTTCCATGTAATTGTTAATCAAACGATAATTCAGTAAAATGTCAATAGGTACCTCAATCAATAAGTTGATATTGTGCAGTGCTGACCGTGTTGATTTCTTCATAGTTTCAACATGGCTTTGCTGATGGAATAGCTATGATGCAACTCTTCATGAAATGTGTGTTTGTAGACTCGTTCTCAAAAGTTGCTAGACCAGCATTTGTAGAGAGAAATGCATATCAAAAGCGAATGCACAAGCTTTTAGCAGCACTGCAACTACCATACCAATTCTTCAAACAAGGTATTGCAGCATACGATGTTAATGATTGGCATCTACCTGAGAGCAAATTAAGCCGAAAGATCTTTAAGGCGTGGAGCAGTCGTTTACCTGTGGCACTAGTCAAAGAAATAAAGAACAGATACAATGTAGGCTTCACGTCGGTATTGATTGCAGTGATTTCTGGAGCACTGAGAAATATGATGATAAAGAACAACGTAAAAGTGCCCAAAAATATTCATGCAATACTGCCCCTACCGTGGAAAAATCATCCGATCAAACTTTGCAATCATTGGTAATTGTGCATTTTCTTCTTTTTGTCCTCAGCTAATATTCTATTCAGAAATCATGTATGCAAAGGTCTAATTTCTACCTTGCCAAAAGAGAACAAATCCACTTTTCCAAAAACTGTTGTATCCACTTACAACACAATTTTTTCATCATTTCTACCACAATGTTTGTAATTTACCATCCAAGGTAAAAATGGAAGAACACTATGCAGTACAGTATAAATAAATATCAAAATCTCTGTTTGAGAAAGACTATTACTAGTAAATTAGAGGAATGACAATCCACTCCAAGAAGGTGGTTCAACCAATACAAATAGCATGCATTTCTCGCAACTCTTTTTAATTCAATTTATATATACTGATATGTATAATGTATATGCATGAATTCTTATTAAATTGCTGTAGATTGAATAAAATTAACAATGCAAAATATTTTACCACCTAAAATCGACTATGCATTTTTACCATTTTTAACACCCGTTTTTACTAGGTGGTAAAAACCTCTTCGAACACTGATTTTTACTTTAATTAATTGAAATTATGAAAATATAACACTGAAAACAACTGCGACTAAACTTTGAATTGGTAAACATTATAACAGCGATTCTTAATTACATACAATATCTCTGTTTGATAGGAGCTACGGATTCATGGAGCTTCCTGTAGGTACATCTGATGGAAGATCCAGGCTGAGAAAATCCCACAAATATATTGAAACGATGAAGCAATCTATTATTCCTGCTGTTAACTTTGCTGTTTTATCATTTTTTAATTTACTGCCAGCATGGTTAATAAAGAGAGCTACAGCAACTAACTATCTACCCACTGTCATATTGTCCAACTTTCCAGGTATGGGTGCTTTCCTAATATGATTGTAGTAAGTAATGGATATTTACAACAAACTTGTTAAATATAGTTGAATTAAATGAACTATGGTAAATGTTTCGTGTTGTTCAGTATTCACTGATGCTAGTTTTCGGAACACCGGTTTCAACGTTTTTTGTTATTTTGTTCAGGACCTCCATCCGATAGCCATGGAGTAGGTGGATTTCCATTGGTTGATTCCATGTTTACTGGTGGTCCATTGAGAGGCAACATTGGCATTAGTATATGCATTTTGAGTTACGATGGACATCTTCGTATCGTTGTCGGCGTCGATTCATCCGTATTTCCAACCCAAGAGATGACAGAGGAATTAATTCAAGCAATTGAGAATGAATTTTCTCGACTTAGAGAGGAGGAAAGGGTTTAACCGTAATAGGCCACAAGCCACAATTTTATTGTGTGTGGTTTGCATACTATTTTTGTCATTTATTCATTTCACAAACCTATAAATACACTACCTATAGTTTCGAATTTATAGAGTAAAATTAAAACTTACAAAGATTATTTTATTTATGGCAAAATTTTATGTTTATTCTAATGGTAGGATTTACATTGTAACATTGTATAGTATGCTATTTAATTAGTTCAATTAATTAGCTCACAAATATTAAGTATATTTATTATTATAGGGTAGATTAAGCTAAAAATGTTACAAATCTTGTGCGCACGAATTGCCGCGGATCGGCGTTTTCTCTCATACATATTCAAAAAACAAAAATTATAAAATACTTATAATAAAATGCGTCAATTTGAATTTTTGGAAATAGTGTAACAAATTTCATACCATCCTTGTGTATAAAATGGCAGTTGGCACTGGAGGAAATCATTTTTCAAACTTTCAGGACAATACTTTAATTGCATACCATAATACCATCCATCCATCAAAAGTACACCCAGGGTGGCCCAAAAAGAATGACTCAACATGATGTTTAATAATTTACGAACTGCTAATTTTATTCAAAATGATCGTAAACGAAGCGAATGGCTAAAATCGCGTGAAAGATTGGGGGAGATTTAAAACTCCTTAGTTCTCTGTCTTTGTTTGTCGCGCTTCATGCTTTCGCTTGTACAATTTTACCATTTTTATGCAGTTTAATTCACCATTTTGCCAATTGTATCATTTCGTCATTGTGGTAAAACCAAACTCAATATGCGAATTATTATGGTGATGGCAAATAAATACAGTTTTTTCCTCATGCATAAGGAATTTTCCCTAAGGATCTCATCATATCACAGGGTATATAATGTATCTCATTTTAAATGTAAGTGTTTAAAATTCAACTATATTTGGTGAATTAGAAGTAAATTTTTGCATACATGGAACTTTCTTGATTCTTGAGACATCGTGCTATTTATTAGGTAGAAAAACTCTAAATGAAAAGGTTGAATTGAATACTTTTTGCAAGCATTGTTCAAACAAGCGATTAAAATAATCTGACAAAAAATATTTTTCAGAGTTGCTGATATTATACGCAATGATGCAATACGGAAAAACAGTTGTCTGTTGTCTTGTATCTTTTGTCTTCATGTGCATTTAAAGGGTGGTCTTCATGCCATTTTCAGTGTTTTTCTCCCTAAACCGCATGTATGTGTTAAAATGATAATCTCGTTTTTAACATTTATGCCAATCGAAAGGTACATTCAACCGCAACAACTTTTACCACACACAATTACATAATTATTAGTAGTACTTTATACAAAAAAACGAATGCCCAAGTCCTAAATAATCCTTATGTTGTCAATAAATCTAATTTTCAACTAAACCAAACAAATGAAATGAAATTGTGCGTGATAAATGTTACAAATGGTACATGTAACGAATGTGTCAGTCTGACACTGTCAGACCCAGCAATCATAGTAAGCCTTGTTCAAAAATCTGAAAGACAATTTCGAGTTTTCTTCACTCAAGCATTGAAATTAAAATTCACGTCGAGCCTCGGGAACCAAGAATTAACCCACATCCGAATCCGATAGAAACTACAACGACAAAAATATATCCTACTTCTAATCTATTCATAAGTGTTTGTGCTGGCTTTGAGCTATCCGCTAACTATCCGTCGGAACGTTTGTTTCATGATGCGTACGTACTAATAACACCCAACATTAACATAACCATGGATTTTTTTTAAACCGTTTCCATGAAATGCAGCCTTAATCGATACAGTAATGGTTGCTATGAACAAGTATGCATATGGCATGAGTGCGTCGTATCGTATCGTAGTATTCTTTTCTGGATCACTTTTCCCATGACTAAATGGCCATGTATTTGTTTTTAACCTTGGATGGAACGGGGCAGTGGATATCTGAATCTGAATTTATCATTTCACATGTATACGCGAATACGCGATGTGAATTTTTCATGTGAGGTTTGCATAGCCATACTAGGTCGTCTGAATGGGCCGAACGGAATGTAGAGTTTTGCGGCCCACATTTTAAAATAATTTTGCAATCATTTCAAGCCCTCAATGGAAGTTCAAGTCCTAAGGCGAAAGTTGTTGGTCTTGGATCATTTAATCATTTCACCTAACATTATAGCGTAGGCAAACCTTAATGTTTAAAGTAATATTTTCATGTTTATCTCGACGAGGTTCAAATAAACCAGCTTAAAAAATCAAGCAATTTTTTGGTCATAATGTATTATGGCAGCTTCAAATGTGTTTTTCTTGTTAGTACTATTCTTACTTCTTTATTGTGTATTTAGACATAATTGCCAAATTTTGAACTGATTGGAAATTGGTCATTTGGGATAAACAAAAGAAGCTTTGGTTTTTTTTACTGTGTACACTTAATTTATCTTTATTTAAGTGTAACTGTAATAAAATTGGGATTTGAAAACATGAGTCCACGGAGTTATCCTTATATTCTACTGGGTAAATATTTCGATGTATTGAGTCAAGAAGGCTGACCATTTATAGCCTGTTCGATTAATAAAAAAAATGATATTCAATGAATGGTCTCAATTTGGCTAGCTAAATCTTCCCATTTAAGAATTAATAATATAATAACTTTGAAAAACTGACTTTAAAAAAAATTAAATTGAAAAGTATTTTGTATCTTAAAATGTATCTTTTATTTTGAGTGTTGGAGGAACAAATGTATCTTGAGCATCACCCTGTATCTTGTATAGCACACCAGCAAGTCACTTTCCCATCCCTGGACATTAATCATCAAAATTAAATAGTTGAAGCTCACGAGGGGCTGGGGAGCGGCTACTGAGCTTAGACTGTAATTATGCGAGCGCCTGCACTTCGTGCGAATCGGTTAAATAATCAGGATTCTTACGAGGCGCGGTGGGCGTGAGTTATAATTCAGCAGTCATCAAAATCGAGATTCCTAGAATAGTACAGGGATTCTTTGAAAGTGAAGAGAAAAACCGATAGTTGTGAATAAAGGTCCTAATTTGAAATATACGACTAATATTCTGTATTGTGTACACATATGCATGGTAATGGATGCAAGTGCCCAACAATGGTACAATTTCAGTTTAGTTAGACAAAAGTTATATGGGACCATCCAGGGCAAAATGTACGTTGTCTGCCACTTACATGTTCTTCTGTTTTGCAGCTTATAGAAACTATACAAAAAGTATTGTTTTTAAGTAATACATAGGTTCCAGTTTGTAGCATTAGGAGAAGGGCGTTTAAAAATGACGAAGGACTGCTTTCGGGTGATACGGATCCCCCCGTGCATCCTAAATTTTCGTTTTGAGGATATAAAACATGCTGATTGCTATTAAAACGTTTGAAAAGCTGAAATGTTACCCTTAATGGGGGTTTCGATCCCACCATTACATTAGCATATTTTTGTTGAATATTTCAGCATTTCAAACATTTTAATAGCAATCATCATAGAGCTTTCATATTTACGTATTTTCAAAAGTGGAGTAAGCCCTAGCCTAGGATGGTTTTGCTTGCATTGACACCCACGAGTACTCCTTACCTAAACAGGGAGCCCACAACAACAATATGTATACTTTTGCACTGGACGGTCACATATGTTCGCAAGGCAGAATTCGTGTGAACCTCACGCACATCTTGTACACAGTACAGTACACGAGGGAGAAGTTATCAGATTCAAGTGAACTACCGAGGCAGACAGTCATATTCTGAAAATTTAAAAGTTAGGGTTTGTGCAAGCAAAGTAATTAGAAAATCTATATTATTATTCTTATTTATCCGACTTCACTATTCTGATTGTGTTGTGTAAAGCACAGTTATAACAAAACTACCTATCTCGTAGCTCGTACACACGTCTTATTTTATTCATTTTCACTATTATTGATTATTTGGGGAGTTTGTTTTAGTGTTGCATGCAGAGAGTTGAAGTCACAACACAACACAACGAACAACAAAGTTTAACAAATGGAAGTAGTTGAATGATAATAGCAATAACCAAAAACACTACCAGCAATAATTTTTTCGGAAAACAAGGTAAGAACATTTCATTTTTGTATTCAGTAATTTAAAAAATATCTCGTATTCAATTGTCTATTCACTGATTGTGTATACCTACCATGAGTGAAGTGAAGTGAGTGAAGTACTCATTTAGTTTAGAATTAGCATATACTACGAATTGCTATGCACACTGACTAAGTATGCACCTGCAGTAGTAGAATATTGTAAAATTGCAATAGCTCGAGTGCGTATTCCGAATTTCCATTTTAGTGTGCAGTCAGTTTACCCCTGACTCTGACCCTGAGCCTTCATTGCTGCGACATAAAATTAAAGGCTTACCATTAAAGCATTGTCAGTGTCACACTTGCTGACTAAGTGGTCGACGTTACTCTTGTTTATAATTTAAATTAAATGCTTTTAATGGAGGTAGTACTGTGTCTATTGGCAATTACATGTAAAATGTAACAGTCGTCATTTAATAAATGATTTTCCCCCTAGTGGATTGCTAGGCATATCGTTCATTTCCAAATAGATATTTTTTAAATGCCGTCGTGTTTGTATGTATCTATGTAGATTTACAAGTTGTGTAGCAAAATGTAGTTTTTTCTATTCATTTTTTGATTAATTTACAGGTGTGTGTGTGTGTATGGAACTTGAAGCTTGACCAGATTAATATATTAATATTTACTATCAAACTACATTTTGTTATCACCAGTCTCATTGTCAGTGTACAGCCGAGTACAGCGATATAAATATGACGTCTGACAAAGGCGACGAAGCGTCAACCCATAATGGGAACATTGGAAATCATGAAACGGAAGCCGAAGTAAGGAAGCTTTGTTTAAATTAACACGGTCTTGCGTATGATACAATGGGGTTAATGAGGTTCTAATTCTAAGTAAATAGTTGTAAATATTACCTAATAATTTCTGGCTTTTAGTGTTAGAAAAATGAACGCATTTAATAATATTCAAATTACATGCAAGCAATTATCTGCATGAAATTCTTCGATATTCCTTTCAAGTGAATTAGATACTCATCATAATGATGCATGTACTAAACTAAACAGCCAATTTTTAATATTATTTAAAGCGCTTCGTAACAGGACTTATTACAAGTTTAAGTACAACTCTATCTCGGGACGTAATGGTGATTTGCCTACTTTCATTTACCTAATTGTTATTGCACTGTGTTGTGTGACACAACTTGTGTCTGATTCATTGTTCATGTACCGTCTTTTGGGGTTTTAGTTAGATACAAAGCAAGTGCATCACAACTTTCAGCTTTTAAACCGTAGTGGTACATATATGTTTACTTGGTGTGTATGTGCACATACACCACCACATTACTACAAAATAGTTGTCTTTAACTTTAATGTAGATATTCAACCCCCCGAAGTCGTTTTCGGAACATGCATATGTGCAGAACATGGAACAGTACCGTGAGCTCTATAATAAATCAATTGACAAACCTGCAGAATTCTGGGGAGATATAGCCAAAGAATTCTATTTTGAGACTCCTCAACCAAATGACAAGGAATTCTTAACTTATAACTTCGATTTAAACCGCGGACCTATTTCCATCAAGTGGTTGGAAGGAGCCAAAACAAACATTTGTTACAACGTTCTTGATCACAATATAAAAACGAGAGGATTGGAAAATACAATAGCATTTTATTGGTACATAATTATCCCAGAGAATGTATTATACATTTGCCCTTACTTAATTGTTTTTATTTTGCATTCTTTTCTCATATGTAGGGAAGGAAACGACCCAAGGGATGAATTGAAAGTAACATATGGAGAACTTTTAAAAATGGTGTGCAAATTCTCAAATATTTTGAAAAATCTGAATGTAAAAAAGGGAGATCGGGTTGCAATTTATATGCCCATGATAATAGAACTACCGGTGGCGATGTTAGCGTGTGCCCGTATTGGTGCTGTACATTCCATTGTGGTAGGTCCAGTGTGCATAGTTTGCTTATTTACTTTTTAAATCTACAGTTCTTATAAATTAATGAATTGTCTCTTTTTGTAAGTTTGGTGGGTTTTCAGCAGAATCATTAGCTGAAAGAACTATCGATGCTAAAGCTAGTGTCCTCATTACAGCAGATGGGGTTTGGCGAGGAGACAAAATTATTCATTTGAAGGAAATAAGCGATCAGGTAGATAAAATATTTGAATTCTATTTTGGTGTTATTGCTAAATTTAATGAATTTTTTTTTGTATGAAAGGCGATATCTAAATGTACAGAACGTGGGCACGACGTTCTTCATTGCATTGTAGTGAATCATTTACCCGGATTAGCTTCTGAGAAAGCAGATGTGCAATCCACAGCACAATCTCCTGCTAAAAGGAAGCAGTATGATTATAAGGTGTGTAAATAATAGATATTATCCCATGCCCCTGATTTGTAATTAAATGATTCATATGGTTTTGTGTAGACACCGTTTGAATCTGGTAGAGACAAATGGTATCACGAGTTGATGGAAGATGCATCTGATAATTGTCCTCCAGAATGGGTAAGTAACCAACCTGCTTTATTGCGGGGTAATGCAACGTTTCTGCCGATTCACATTCGATTTTTTTTCTTCCTAGGTTGACTCAGAAGATCCACTTTTTATGCTGTACACAAGGTTAGACACTTGACCTTTGCCATTCATTTTGATTTAATAATTGTGTGGTCTGTAGTATGATCGGCAAACTTTTGTAACTTGCATTTCATATACGGCTTCAATTAGATAAATCCTTGTATTATCTACAGTGATTGACATTGAACACTTTTGACAAATGTCACCGATTACCGACGGGATATTGCTTCTGGCATTACCCCGTTCACTTGACTTCAAGTTTTAATTTGTGTAGATACATTCGTTTGGATATGTTGTATATGTACGTGTGTATTATTCGAGGTATCATCTGTGTGTCAGTCCCACTTTTTATACCAATCGATATGATGGATATATATGTTAAGTAATATGATTCAATTTTCTTTACAAAAGTGGGTCCACAGGCAAGCCTAAAGGAGTATTGCACAGTACAGCGGGATATATGCTGTACACGTATTGTACGTTTCGTTATGTGTTTGATTACCATGCGGGGGATGTGTATTTTTGCACGGCGGATATAGGTAATTATAATATTTATTGTTACATATACCCGATAACGTTAATATCTTAATGCAGTGGTGCTTTATCCTTTTGAGAAACTTTTCTTAGGTTGGATTACTGGACATAGTTATGTCACATATGGACCGTTAGCAAATGGAGCGACTTCTGTTATCGTAAGAAAACTGTTAATCACATAAAATGTATTAAAATTAGTTACAATAGTTAAGGAGGGTGTAGTGGAGAAATATTGACATGGTGGTTTCTGGTTGATTTAGACGTGCGTAGTACGCTTAACTTATCGCGTAATCGCTTATTCAATCACTTCACATTTTTACAAGTGTATTTATCTTTCTACGGTCATAAGCTATACTTACGTAAGCTGATTATTGTAATGTAGATGCACTTGTTTAAACGTCTAAATGCACTGAATGATTCTTCCTTGACCTCTAAAGTCACAACTTGTAGGTATTAATTACTTTTATTCGTCGTAAATTGCACGTCATAGACTGTCAGCGTGACGAGTCACGCTCCTGCTTCTTTGATTATAATGTCTTCATACAATTTTTAAGATGTATAAATAGACCAGACTTGAATTGTGGTTTCCAGCTTTCTTAAACTTGTCATACCAGACTAAACGCTAATTACATTGGTTTGTGCGAAACCCATGTAATAATTTCTCATACTATTTCCCAAAGTAAGCTCTTTGTTGACAGTAGTTAATAGTATGGTTTGATCAGCACTGTTTTAACATGGTACTCTCGTAATAGCTACTTACAATTGCGTTGTATTTTGTATTATATAGTTTGAAGGTACGCCTTTCTACCCTGACAACTCGAGGTTTTGGGCCATTGTGGAAAAATATAAAGTAAATCAATTTTACACAGCGCCCACAGCTATTAGATCTCTCATGAAATTTGGAGAAGCTCCCGTTAAAAAGTACGCACATATTTGCATATTACTGTTTTTGGATGCTTTATTAAAAAGTGACATGTTTACAAGTTTACACTACCATATAGAAGCTACGATTGTAAACGTACAAGTACAGAGTAGGTATGTGCCTCCCGTTTTCAGCCCTAAGTAGGACTATATTTAAAAGCAAATCATCACCTCTTTATGGTGAGTTGCATCCTTAAATTGTTTCAATACCATTTTGACACTCGAGGTATAAATAGTTAATATTTTCATACATGTTTGTAAAAAGTAAATCTTCCTGGCTTGTGTTCCATTTTTAATGACCTTTACTCATTGGCAGAAGCAAAATAGACTCTCCAAGTGGCTGAAAACAGGACTCATAAATAGCGTTACCTTTTACACAATTATGTGGTACTTTACCCTAAATTAGGAAATTGCATACATATATTTGGTACGATATACTTATAAACTATTGAAATCATCCACTTTCATTCCTACAAAGGTACAACCGGGATTCTTTAAAAGTTCTGGGTACGGTCGGCGAGCCCATTAATCCTGAAGCCTGGCTATGGTACTACCAAGTTGTCGGCGATTCAAACTGTCCTATTGTGGACACCTTTTGGCAAACCGAGACAGGAGGTCACGTAATTACACCACTTCCTGGAGCAACTCCAGCCAAGCCAGGCTCAGCGGTTAGTATTGTTGTGTCATACAAAATATTGCAAATGTTGCTTTTGAAAATTTGTTATTTACAGTTGTGATCAACCTAATTTTCGTTACTAGACGTTTCCCTTCTTTGGTGTGGTACCCGTTCTGTTGAGTGAAGATGGAAAAGAAATTGAAGGACCTGGGGAAGGTTACCTTGTATTCAAACAACCGTGGCCTGGGATGATGAGAACTGTGTATGGAGATCACAGTAGATTTGAGACGATATATTTTTCAAAGTTCAAGGGTTATTACTGGTGAGTGGTTTTTTTAACCGAACTTCTTATGGTATGTTCCAACACTTGCAAAGGGTAGAGTTAGGCAATAGAGAAGTTAGGGTATGCTCTGATAGAAAACACACATTGAGGTGGGGTCATTAAAATACTATCTGACTTATCGTAGCACTGGTGATGGGGCAAAACGAGATGCAGATGGCTACATTTGGATCACTGGACGTGTAGATGACATGTTGAATGTTTCTGGCCATCTGTTGAGTACAGCTCAAGTAGAATCTGCTTTAATTGAACACAAAGGTAAAGCTTATACATAAAATATTCATATAAATACAATTTTCTGACTTGACGTTACTAAAAATTCATAACTAAAGGTTTTGCTTTAATATTTTGCACCTGTGTACTTTCAGCTGTAGCAGAATCTGCTGCTGTAGCCATGTCTCATCCGGTATTCATTGTATTCAAACTTTCTTTCTGTTTCTTTTACCGTAAAAATATTATAAATCCGTATTATCCGTGAAAAATAGGTAAAAGGAGAGGCATTGTACTGTTTTGTTACATTGCGCGAAGGATTTGAATTTACAAAAGAGTTAGTGGGCGAGCTCAAGATTAAAGGTAGAAGAAAGTCCATTTTTGATTTTTTAATAACTTATTTTACGGTTCCACTCTTGTTTGTATTTGGAATCCAGTATGAATGGCATGGAAAATAGAACTGGTTCTAAGGTAGTAAAGTAGTAAATATAATCATTTTTTTCAGTGAGAGAAAAGATCGGTGGTTTTGCTACTCCGGAAGTGGTTCAGTTGGCTCCAGCCCTTCCAAAAACCCGCTCAGGAAAAATAATGCGTCGTATTTTGCGAAAAATTGCCGCTGGTGAAACAGAATTCGGGGATACATCAACATTGGCAGATGAGTCTGTAATACAGACTCTTTTGGAGCATAAACCAGCGATGTGATGTAAAAATGCACTGCATCACTAGCTTCTTCAACATAGGTGGGCAATGTAGTTGAATTTAACCCGAGGTAGTGAAAATCTAAGACGGGTAGTTAAATATTAATAATGAGTGTTTGGAAGTTATTTCTTCCATTCGCTTTACAAGATATTAGAACATACGTAGTACCTACACACTTGTGCTTACCCGCACGTCGTCAGCTATCCGTCTAATTATTACTAGAGACAGTGATACATAAGCATTTTAACGAAACTAGAATAAAATTATTATATATAGAACTTGCATGTTACCTGATGATAGCCTCTACTTAGCTTTACAAAATGTAGGAATTTGTCGTGCATCAAAAGTCTCCAGCACACAATTTGACCCTTTACCTTCGCTGATGGAAATTCTGCATTTTTCCCCGTCAACCAAATGCCGACACCGCATTTTGCTGTTGACAGTTTTGCCCACTATTTCCACCAGGGTTACCATCTTTGCTGATTCTTTTACCGACACACCTTTCTGTCCGAATATGATAAGTAAGTACGCTAACTAATTACAACAGTAAAACATCCCGTACAATTTATTTTTGAATATTTTATTATACATTATGTACTTTCTGGTTGCCGGTCGACTTTGTCTGTTATTCTTTTGGTAATGTTTTGAACGTTATTACAACACTAACTTCGCGATTACTCATGTAATTTTATCTTTATTCCATTGTTTGAATGTCAAGCCTTAAAAATACATATCATGTATACTTTTAGGATAATAAACAAAATAATGGATTGTAAGCAGATAAGTGGTTCAAAACAGAATTCCAGTGCTTCAACTTAATACTTTATGATATTACAAATGAATACAAGGTTCAAACCGGACCAATTTAAAATTCAAAAAGCATAATACAAATCTTCACTGCCTGTATTTGTTATTTCTTGATGAGCTTTAGCTCTTTTTAAATGTATAAGTTTAGAACGGACTTAAGTACCTGGTGATGGCTTAACCGCTTGACTATTGTCAGCTCAATTATTCACATTTGTTCCTCATACGTTATCCTTTCCTTGATTGCAAAAAGCTTAATTGGAAACAAAATGACCAGTTCGATTTTGCTTATGAACTTTTCTATTCATTTTTAATATATAGTAAACAAAGCAATGCCTTTCAACATATTTTAAATGAAACGAGTTTTTCGTCTGCTGTAAAGAATTACAGAATAGGTTACAATTCTTAAAATTTTTGAAGACCAGATGTTTCTCTCCACATTGTTTCATTGCTATAACCTCCAAGGTGTCCGAGAACTTTTCTAAACCAATACCAAACTTCCGGACGCTCGATACCTCGTGCATAACCTATTTTTCCATCCTGCCACCACCATTGGTATCCCTAATAAGGCTGGGTGAGATAATTGTATAGAATATCGTTGTTTTTTATAGTTTACTGTAGTAAGGTGAACTGGTGAACACTACACACTCTGTTTTCGAGGTCTCATATGTATGTGTCAATAAATCTTGTGAAAGATGTACACATTTTAATTCGTGACTTTGGCGAAATCGAACTACTTATACTTCAGCAATAATTTAGACCAGCATGTTTAGTACACACCTGGGGTAGACTACATCATCTGAGCTGCAATTCTGGCTTCTCAATATAACGCCATTCTTACATTAGTAAAAAAAATTGATGTTACAATTGAAACCACGAAAATCAAGCATTCATCAGAGAGGGCTTTGGTGCCACTGTAGCACTCATAGTCTTATTTATGAAGGCATTAACTATTATTTATTGTTCGTGAAATCGAAAGAGGCATTATTGAGCAAATAATTATTACACTGCGAGGCAAATTTTTCATTTAAATTGACATCAACTTTACAATTACGAATCTTGGTTTAGGTCCTGAGGGATTGACAATTACATTATCAACCATCAGGCGCTTATCCATTTTCCACCCCGCCCCCCCCCCCCCCAGATTTAAAAGAATAACAAAGAAAGGATAGGGAAGGTGGTGCGGGAAGGTAGCTAAATTAACATCCCGGTCCCCACCAAATACCATTTTTGGATACTCGCCGGCCAACCATAATATTATTGATAAACTTGTTACAGTGAGTTGTATTCTAATTAGAAGTAGTAGTACTAACAATTCGTATTGTGCGAAAGTGTTGTGCATCTCTAGCATTATATTTATTTGTTAATTTGAATTTGATATTGAATAACCGAAAATCTAGGATGTGGGCAAAAAATTCCGGAATGTCGTTCCCGTTACATCACATTAGGCAAGTTTTTTGAACAATTTAACCGATAAGATTGAAGCAGCAATCTATTAAACTTGCTGCTACATGATTATTATATGTTTCGGTTAGCAATGTAGAAACAAAGACGTTTTTTTTTTATTTGAGCCTTCCCTCATAAATTAAGGCAAATTAATTACTTTAAATTATATTAAACGCAACACATCACGATTTGTATTACAATTCACGGATACAGCTTCAAAATAATTTTCTTAACTCGGTACGTTTGTATCCAATATACACATCATTTGCTTTCATAATTAGCAGATATAAAAATTAACTCAGCGGCAACAACAATGTATGATGATATTGTATCGTATTTAATACTAAAGTGTGTATATAATAGTTGAAAAATTGCCACATAAAAGCCATCCGTCCAGTTTACTTATCACTTGTAAAAACATTTGCTTCAGCGCGGTTCGGAAAAACGCTAAAAACCTACTACACCACAAACAAACACCTTTCTACATTATCAAAATTTACCTGCCTGGGACTCGTATTTGTACATAAAGCTGGGAATTTGTAAGAAAATAATAAATGCTAACAAAACCAACACAATGGGATAGGATAAACAGCTTGACAGTAGAATATTATTGTATTACAATCATTGTAATGCTTTCCTTGTCTTTTTCCATTGCTCGATATATATATATGTACACAACTTATTAACAACATTTTACCTATATTCGATAATAGTAATAATTGATATTGATCATAGACCAATAGTATACGACCTTCCATTTGGGTTGTGAATAGAGACCACAGTTGGCGCCTGGACTGCCCACTCGTACCAAACGGCAGATTTGCTGGAACAGCGCCAAAAGGTAGCCGTGAGACTGTCCCCTTTCTTCAGTTGAACCAGTTCCTATTACAAGCAACTTGGAAATTTTAATCGAAAAATGCCAAAGGATAATAAGTCTGTTTGTGCAGATAAGTACATGCATTTTCTTACCCGAATAGGAAAGAATATGGGAAACCAACTAAATAAGTTGCGGGAAAATGTTTTCGGAAGAATACTCATTTTTATATCATTAAACAAAATGGACTCAAAATATCCAGCGAATCCATGGAGAACAGCATCTTGCTCAATAGAAAACGTTAAGCTAAGAGCACGATCATTGGTACGCTTTGTATCTGTAGAAAATGTAATAATAGACGACAATGTAATTATTGTTGTATAGCAATTACTTAGAAAATAGTTAACGTACTATAATTAGGATGATTAAATGTAAATAGTTCCTCTGGGGGAGATATTTCATAACGATTCTGCATATGAACCACATAGGGTGTCTCAAAGTGAGCATACTTATGCTTGTTGCAGTCCACTAGTGCTCGAACTTCGTTCCACAGCTTTGAAGACATAATAGGGCCAACGTATGAAGTGTAGCTTTGTGGAATCATTATACCTCCATCTAGAAAAGTTACACAGAATTCAGATATTTCTTAACAAATTTTCAATATTAGGCTTAGGGACGATCCATTAATGACGTCT
>JABASC010001794.1:0-20947 GCA_019776185.1 Plutomurus gul | reverse complement strand
CATTTAAATGAGACATCGATGTATTATACAGTTTCCTCTTTTGAACAGAGAAAATCTTTGAAATACGCTGGCATGACAAATCTCACTTTATCTCGAGGAAAGATGTTGTGGAGATGAACACTTTGATAAGTATATTCACGACTACCACGCGACAGTAGAAAACAAAGAATAATTGTAGAAAACCACGTGTATTCAGTACATTTCGTTTACTTTGTACACTTGCAGATGTTGATGATTGGATTTTTGTCTATATTGTTATTCTGCAGAAGCGGAAGCAGTCTTACGTTGACAAAGCAGCAGACGAAAGGGAAAGGGAATAAACCGAAAGATAAAAATTACGGCTTTGCTCTTGCGTCTTCGTTCAAAGGAGCCCCCGCGAGTCAAACGTCCCCCCGGAAAACTCATAATTTGTCAACGACCAGGATTCGAGGATCTTCTATGTCTTCCTACGCGATTAGTGGTGGCGCCAATAGTGGCTGCTGCTCTACTGCCAACTCTAATGGCAGTTCGTCTTATGGGTTTTCTAATTATGGCCACACAGGGACCTTACCGTCAGGTACGATCATTTTACTGTATTATTCTTGTAAGTAACACCTTTATGCACGTCGCGGAAGTTTTTCGTTTTACTAATAAATATTTATTCCAATGGTACTTTTAGGTTGGTAAAATGTAATCTTGTATCAGTCTATATTTAAACGTGTGGTAGCAATAATTCAGTTACTAATTCAATAGAAATAATTCAGTGTTTGTTAAAATTTATAAAAGTTCAACAATGACAACTTTTGTTATCGTGCGAACATAACCAAAATCCTGACTCAATTTGATCTGTTGAAATGTAAAGTTATGATGGAAATGACTGCAAGACAATGATATCATTCTCATGCAAATGAAATTCGTGAAGCCAAGTCAAGTCGAGTTAATCCAAATTGCCAATAAAGATTATGGCGCTTGTGTATTTACACAGACAGCAATGTCGAGAGAGAGAGTGAGTGGTGTGAGAAAAGTAAGAATTGTTTCTATGCAAATGCTGCTAAATGCAATTATAGAAAACTGGCAAATGGCACACTCTGATAGTCATAGAATAAAGTTTCTGTTCCAATAAGATCTGTTGCTGTTTGTCGAGCCTGTATTGTATTCACACAACAACAGACAATGCTAAAACAAAAGTGAAAGAGGTACGTACATCTAACATTACGTTAAGGTAGTATGCATGAATTCATTCTCTGTGTTTGTTGCCATTGTTTGGCTGATCCTCTCTTCCTCTCATCACATCACATCTCGCAATTTCTCAGCCGCAGCAATATTAGCCCAGCATCCACCGCCACAGAAGAGAGGAACTACAGCAAAAGCTCGCTCTCTTATTCCACTGAGAAGCATTAGATATTAAGCTAGACGCTAGACAGTGAACGTGAGAGAGTAATTCAATGCGAAAGAGTGCCAAATAACGAGGGGACTCACTATTAAATTACTACTCATTTTCTCGTATAACAGATTACAAATATAGTGGACGGGATGAGATGGCGAATATATTATATGGCAAGAGGTACGCTTATATACGACTACCTACATATACTACTTGCTCGTAGATGCTATAAAGTAGGATCATCACCGTCCCAGTATTATTTTGAGAGTAAAGCTTCTTCCGTCTCATCAATAACTTTGTTCCCTTTAATTTTCTAAAGAAGACAGCGTACAATTAGACAACAAAGCCGTGCATATACTTATAGGGTGGGAAATGAATGAACTTTATATACATACATAAACTTGCATTACAATAGGTATCCTTCGTAGAGGAGTGGCTGGAATTCTCTTGCAAAAGATTCGAATACTTTGTTGAGTACACTTTTCTAAATGGTGTGTTCCAGTTACCTTTATTGGTAGTTTGTAATCTGATGAAAATCGAATCTTTAATTCATTGTGTCATGAACCTGCTACCCTGTGGTATTTAAATAGATGGGCCATATAAAAGTGCAGCACGGTGATCGTATTACTTAGACGAACCGATACCATAAAACTACATTTAAATTGGTCTGTGAAATACTGGCAGTGTGGGCTAATAATAACAAATGAGAATACTGCTGAGCTTAAGTAAAGTCTAAAAGTCAAAGTACAAGGAGTGAGTATTAAAGCGCGTCTGTGTCTAGATTAGTTTAGTGCAAGACCGTGGCTATGAATGTAATCGTATATGTTTGTTGTGTCTGTAGCATCTTGACTGCAGAGTACAAGTATATTTATGAACTCTCTAGCTTATGCTTTTAGAATCCTTTGTAATGTATAATGATGGTAATAAGCAGCTTAGACTACAAATCACATTAACTAGAGATAGAGAGGGAGAGAGAGAGCTGGAAATACAATCCGTGCGCAGTTCTATTATTTGCTCTGAATATCCAATTAATTTTCTTGCTGTTTTGCTCTCAAGTTTAATGTACTTCTCCGAGGACTAGAACTATTGCTCATTGTACGTGCGCATCATCAGGAGATTAGTTTATGAGTTTACTTTAACTTGCATGCATTTGTCTAATATACGTATTATTAGTGTGTTTTAGACTCTGTTTCGCTTGACTTCACTTGGCTTAAGTTTACTGTAGTTATATGGTTTGTTTTGAGTTATTCTACTCCAGTGGCTTACATAATGGAGGTAAGTAGTAGTAGATATTTAGGTGTGGGAAACGGGTAAAGAGCACAGGTAAGTAGGACTTGCACTGCTTTTGTGAACAATTTACACAAAACAAGGTTCGCTCATGGGATTGTTTGTGAGTGAGTAGGTTTTCCAATATTTCGAGGCAGTAAAGAAGACGGAGGTCTCATTGTAAAAATGAACTCGTGCTCTGGCTTCGCATTACTGGAAAATGTAATGTATTTAGTGTACTTTGTGTTTAGAATACAATATGAAGACATGTGCACGTTCTAGGGGCTTTTCGTTAGTGTGGCTGCTTTGGTCTCAGTTAAAAAGTTTACTTTTAACTTTCCTTTGCTTTCGCAGGGAGCGTAAGGTGAAGATTATAAGAGTTTTGCGTCCTTTGTCTCATTCCTGTGTACAATGTGGAATGATGAGTGGAGAATGGTGCGCTTGAAATTGGAGGCAGCTGAAAAGATTTAGAGTTTTCTCTTGGTAATTCTTCTCCATGGATAAATAATAACCAGAGGAAGAAGTTGCACCATTGCATAGGATGAGATATGAGTGGAATCCTGTGAAGGAAGACAAAAGTACTAAAAGTGGAGGATTAGACGGTTCCACAATGTAGACATAATGTATAGATGAAGAATGAAAAATCTTTCTCCCATTTTTCATCGTTTGTATGTATTTTGTATGCAAGTATGTTTATTATTAGGGTAGCGGGCTAAGATAAGGAAGGAGAGACATGGGAGAAGAAAGGAAGTAAGTCTAGCGTAACTTATAAGTAACGTACCGTGCCGTGTAACAAAGACTCTCTCATATGATGGGAGTATTAGGAAGAAAGGCGGGTAGACTTGACTGCATGAACAAATACAAGTTGAATTTGAAGTTTGCAAGATTGAGATGGGAATGGAGAATGAAAGTGGGGGGAAACTGGAGCAAAGATAAAAGGCTGCCTGGTTATATTCATTTGTGCACTGCATCCTTTGCATAAAGTTTACTCGATAGTAAATAGGCATGCTGCACGCAAGAAAAAATGAAGGAAAGGAACACAGCGTAAGATTCTTTGTGGTTTCCAATTACAAGCTAACAAAGTGCTGGAATGATTCTTTTTATTATTTGGAAGATTTGATACTCGCTGTGGGATTTGTTTTCATATACTTTTATGAATTGGACAAGTTCAACTCTAAGTAGAGAAATCCCACTTCAATCTTTGCCGTGGAATTAATGGTACGGGATCTGTGAAGTTGGCGCGGAGTAAAATTGTGTAGGCACAAAGACAAGTTAATTTTCGACGGATAGTTTTGTATGGGGAATTTATAGAGAGAGCCCCGCACAGAATCGTTTTGACAAGAGATGGATTTATTTTCGTCAAGACTCTAAGACTCTACGAGAGAGAGAGAGAGAGAGTTGGCGTGTGACTACTATTCGAATTCCTATTGTGAGTGAGTTTTTTCTATTATTTGCTTTGGTTTGCAGGGGCGAAGGGAAGTTCCGGTTGTCGATTGGCCAACCTTTCTAAACTAAGTTGGCGGAGATTAGGACTAGCACGATTTTTCCGAACCCTGAAATTGCATCACTCGAATGGAGGTGCCAGCAATGGCCATAGTCATCAAAATGCGGGGAATCATAGGAAGCATTATTTCACTTCGGTGGAGTCTACCACTGCCTCGTCAACGATAGCGACTGTGTCAGAACTGGAGCAGAAACAGCGACAGCAGCACATGATGATGCATAAGAATCCGTCCTTATTCATGTCGTCTTCTTCGTCAACGTCATGCTCTACTCCGGGACTTAGTCGCCTGCAACGTGTGCCAAATTCTAATGACAGTCCTATCGTAAGTCCAATTTTCACACTCTTCCAATTATTTAGCGGCTTTTATTTGATTACGTTTAACATGTGAACATAAACGATTGTCCCAATTTCATTGGTGTATCTTCAAACAGGTTAGCCCGTTGTATTACCACAGCACACTTTATTGTTGCAATGCGTTATATTTATTTATGCATTCAACTAATAGTACTACTTACAATTAGTAGGTACTTACAGGTCATGAATAATGAAGGTGATGAAATAATCCCGAATTGTTCCGCACTAAAATAAGACTTGAGATGAATTGGTCATGATGTAGGGTTGTCCGATTCATACGATACAATAAATTGTCAAAAAATCATGCAAACCCGATACATAGTCATAATCCTACCAATAAATAAATAGGAGTTCAAGTTGTGCTTCACCTGTGCGCGCTGTATGGATTTACACCTGTGACAACAATTAATGAGTTTAATTTAACAAATGATATTTATTTATTCCGGCGTTTTACCCCAAAATTAATAATGTCACATTATTTGTTCTTTACTTTTTACAGTAGTGTGGCATAATTTTGTTCGATTCGAACTTTAGTTGGTAATCGTGCGTTATTTACCTGTGCTACGGTTTTACAAATACTCTTAATTACATTAGAGTGCTATATCGACATGTTATTGTAGGGGTGAATAAATACTTATTTTATGTATTGTGACATTTATTATTAATGTGCATTCATTTTTAGTTACGTGTAATATTGAGTACAGTTTGAGTCGAAGAGTTGAATCGAGACTGCAGAGACCACACATAGTGAGGTAACTTAGGAATTGAAAGTGGAAAAGTCATGAGCAAAGTTCCTTCTCCTGTTCGTTCTTAGTCTTGTATTACTAATACAAAAAGTGATGTCAGCAGCTAATCTTACTCATTAGCAAGTCATTTCCCTTGTAAACATAATTGTGGTTAATACGAAGTCTTAAGTACTTAAAGATTTTGTACAAAACTGCTATATACTTATTGTTAGTAGGTTTATACTATCTTATGCACACCAGAAGAACGTATTAGCCCTTGGTATAAGCTTTTGCAGGTTTATCGAAAGTTTTGCACTAAGGTGTCTATAAAGAGCTGTATTCCATACAAATGAAAGGAATGAGAGTGTGATGATGTGCAAAGTGGCAAGTGCCATCAGAAATGAGCTTTGTTGCTTTATGGCTTCTTGCTGGTGGTGTTGCTAGCAGATAGATATAAATGAGTCATTATCGCCTGACCCTGCTGTCTACACATTATAATATTATATTCAGTACTACATGTAGAGCATTCTCTTGCTTATGGTATCGTAATACCGTCTGGTTTCCCTGTGCAAGCTGAAAGCTGAGCTGAGTAGCTAATTAGGAGAGCACAAGTCGAGTCAACGCACTTCAGGCCTCTCTCATTTCCTACAGCTCATGTTTTATTGTCCTATTCATATCACACTTCCAATATTGAGCTGTACAAACTCCCCACTCAACTCAACCAGCAAGCAGTTAATTATACTTTGAGATAAATGAACACTTCGCTTCTTTTCTTATCTGTCTGTAGACTCAACTAATTTTAAATCGATTTTTTATCCTACTGACAATGAGAAAAGTTGAGGTGGAGGAAATTAATGCATCGTAATGAAATGAAATGGAAATCTGGTTTGATTCAGCTGACAATAAGTTCGAAGACAATAGTTACAGAAGAACTTCCATTCCGCCAAAGACATAACTCTACATACTTAATACTAATACATAGGACGCATAGTATTCATAACTCTTTATTTGCTTTATTTTACAGACCCCCAGTCATCAACCGCATTCCAAAAGTCAAAGTCAATCGCAGCACGGTAGAAGTAGCATGACGTCACTTCCGTCTAACGAGAGGATTATCGAGACAATCAACAGAGTAAGTTTTTCCGTTGTGTAGTGAATAGTGCCATGTAAATTAATATGGAATTCTGTATACCGTGCTCAATCTGATTTTTGACATACAGTTACTTTTTAAAAGCTTGTACTGTTACATTGTACATACATTTTGTGAAAGACCGTGTTTCTATGATTAATAAATAGCAGATTTTATCAAATGCACACAAATTAAGAGAAATATGATTTTAAGATAAGCACATACATGTTTCATTGGAATATTCGGCTAATCCAGCACATATTTTCCAACGCAGCAATCGAATGCTCTAATAAAGCGAGTAAATTTTAAACACATTCGCAGAATTTCAGAGTTTTACTGTATGCTATATAATGTCTCATTTTGTAAGCAAGTTCTTTTCTCTGTTAAGTTGTAGGTATACTGTGTCTTTGGGGCAACCACAAATGTGTGATCTACTACATTGTTATTTTGGTTTATATAATCAGACTCCAAAGAAAAACTCAGTGGTTATCGAACTAATGAAAATTGTATATTTTTGAGTCTTTGTGATGAAATCATATCTTTGAAATATTTTACTCTACTCGTGTTACATCCGTGTAATAAAGTAAATATTTCACAAATACGATTTAATCTCCGAGACTCATAAATAATTCTCATTTTTAACCGCATCCGGGGATGGAAGAATCTTATCAATTGTCTACGCTTCAATTGAATAAAAAGCGTTTTTGAGATGAATTTAATGAGAATAAAATTGGACATCACGGTTATCAGTCTACTAAGCGTGTCCTTGTTTGCTTAAGACCTCTCCGTACTCACCTCACTAGTAGAACCTGCCATTGTCTCCTATTCATTAATATTTCCAGTCTCCACAGAATTACAGCTTAGGGTTACTGTAACTAACATTAGTATCATATGTAAAATGATCTCTCCATTCGGTTTGCTTAGGTATAGTGTGCAGTCTACTTCTTGTGCTGTGTGTCCTCATACGTCTGCATTTTATTTCTGGCCCATAAAATACACGCAAGCGAAATAATAGCGTTGACTTGACTTTCGTCGGACTACTTGGGTACTCTTTTGAAGGAAAATGGAGATAAACGAAAGCTGGAATAGAATCTACGAAATTCAACCCTTTCACTTGGCCCAACTTAGGAGTGCACTGGAATACTGTACCTTATATGTGTACATACATGTAGTAATAGAAATTAAACGTAAATGGAGACGTATGATGGTAAGTAGGAGCAGACTCTTAAGTTAATATCTCTTTTAGTGTACTGTGTGGTCTGCTGTGTCGCCCTACTGTACGTACCATCAGTTGCGTCGTATCATTCGATGGAATATGTATGTGCTTATCTTTCTACTGCTGCTATATCCTAAACTATATAAGCAACGACTTTTGTTATTAAGTAGTAGTAAGTATGGAGTGCACAAGGAAATATTTAGCACTGGTATTACCTTTATCTGTGATAAAGAGCCCGTGGCATGAACTGCAATTTTGTTATAATCTACCCCCACACTATCACCAGTGTACCTACGTAAATGTTATAGAGGGAATATAGTGGGCCCACACACACACACAAGATGACTAGCTACTAGTAGAAACGAGTTCTTGTTTCTGTGCAGAAATGAAGTAGTAGTAGAATTGACTGGCTCTCTTTCCATTCTACCCTAACACTACTTTTACTTTTGCTTTTTACTTTCAGCTGAAATATGAAGAGCTTCAGAGGAGAAAGGAGAGGATTGCTCAAGAGCACCAAATGGTAAGTAAAAGAAATTTCCGCAGTCATACCCACTCACTAGTATAATACACTTAGACAGTCCTCTCTGTACTATAAGCAAAGAGAGAGAGAGGGAAAGAATTCCTGTTCTATGCAGAAACGCCTACGTGCAGAGTAGATGTGGTTTTTATCTGTGCTAGCCATATTATCTTCAAAGTATAGATTCCATGGAAGATATACATATGGTCGAGTCATATATTATGTATAGGTACGAACTTATTACTACCAAAAATGTGGCATGAAGTACCCGTGTTTTATCTCTCCATTTCAAGAGTGTACTTAAATCTGGCTCAGTGAGGTTCTCTCTCTGTCTTCGTGCGGGAATCTCATCTAGCTTTTCTCTACCCCCATAAGCACTACAAACCTGCAGACTGCAGACAATATATACACCATATTATTATAACAAGTCTACACACTCATTGTTTAATGGTAGATAGTAGATAATAATACATATATGTAGTAAATAGCTAGTGTGTGTATATAATGCAAGACAAATAGTTATATAGACAGATATTTACTTTTGCATATATGTATGTACGTAGCCTGTTTCTGGTTTTGGGCTGAATGAGTTGTTCCAGCATGGCCTCCAATCATCATCATATCGGCCTCGTGAGTAGAAGAAGGAGACATTAAGCTAAACTGTCTGCTTCAGTCAACGGATCCAGTTAAAATAGACTTTTTACTCACACTAACAACGATCGCAGCTAAACTCAACGGAAAGCTCTCATACTATAGAAGCACAGTAGTATTTATGTATGCTCCGCTTTTCGTAGCCTTTCCACTTGAGTTAAGAGCTGGAGTGAAAGTGAAGGAGGGTTCGTATACAAGAGTCTGCTGCCCTATACTTTATATATAAATATATAGTGGGAAAATAAGGTTGGGAAAAGGAACGGAGAGACGAAACCACGAGTCTATTAGCAGAAACTGCCTATTAAGCTAAGACGAGAGTACTGAACTGTACACGAGCTCAACTGAGGGATTCCACATGGACTTCCTGAATTTTCCTTAGGAAATGAAATCCCGTTGCATTGCATTTAGATCCCGTGCTGCGTACATACTAGACGGGACACTCACTACTTGCTTATGTACAGAAATGGTGGTAGTGGTGGTGGTGGTGGTGGTGGTGGTAATAGGAAAAGCCAAAGCAAAACGGACATTTCTTCTGCAAACGATTGCTGCCATGTGTAAGGAATACATACATATGCGTGAATACACGATGGGTTAGGTGCTAGCTCTCTATATTCTAACGAGTGTATGCTTTCTCCGTCTCTCTCTTCCTTTCAGAGCAGAGGAGGAAAGTAGGGAGAGGAAAAGCCCTTCTTTATTTAGACTGGCACACTTGAGTGTCGTAGACTTCTTCTACTACCAAGCACAGAGAGTGCGAGAGAGTAGCACAGCTTGGGTGGGAATTCGCAGTTTACTTCTCAGAAAGAGTAACATTGTGTACACAGAGTGTGCACCAGGAAGCAGTATGTGTGGTAATAAGGGGAGAATAGTGAAATTTTATAAATCTGCAGAGTAGAATCACAGACTGAAAATCCGGAGGAATTGTGCCGAGTGATACGAAGCGAAGCGTTTATCTTCGTGAAAAATGGACTAAATCCGATTTTAAATGGAAATGTGTAGAGTTGAGAGTTGGGCCATCGGTCCTGTTGTGTTCTTTTCTTGGGCAGACTGTGGGGACTGCTACGATATTTGCATAAGAGCCGCCGCGTTTCTCAAAGCGTGTGCACTGTGTATGTAGTATACGTTGTGGAGAGTGTGTGTGTGGTGGATGTGCCATCAGGGCATACTGTACAGTAACGAGCAAAGTAAGCTGTGTGTTTGTGTAGGAGGAGTTCAGTATTGTCATGTCTGTACTTCTATTAGTATTTATTAGTTTACAAAATGCTAGTCTGTATTGAGCTTAGATGTGGCCTATAGCTTTTGGTATTTGTAGTGAGGATGGCATATGATATTTTCCGAAAATTTTATCCTTCTTTTTTAGAGTCTTCTTGGAGTGAGTGAATCCTTGTAAGATTCGGGTTTAGTCATGAAATCTCTACTGCTGAATAATATTAATGCTGCAATAAAGGATGTGATCACGTCAAGGCATCTCTCTTGCTTGCTTATGTATTAGTAGAGTAGGCATTGTAGAGAAAATGATTTTATGCAAGTTAGTGCAATGAAATGAAAATCCACAGATACTTTTAATGTGTGCTAGCAAGATGCTGTGTGGGAAGTAGGTTGAATGAATTTTGAGAAGCTTCCTTTCCGAAATACTTTCTGCTCCTTTAATAGCTCTTCAATCGCATCGCATTTCCTTGTGAAAGTCAAGGGGTTTTCTGAACGCTCACTCTAGTAATATAAGTATTCACCGTCTTTGGCATATGGTCTGGCATAAAAGAAAGCAATTTCACTGGCGCTCTCTTTGCCCACAGAGAAGGTAATGGGGAATTTTATGTTTGATCCAACTGTGCTGTGGACTGAACTGAACATGCAACAATAAGATATCAAATTAAATCTGGATTTCGAGTGCACACATGCTCAAGTTACGTACTGGTACGGAGCTGGTTCACCATAAATATTGCACCATTTATTAGACTGCACACATTACATTACATTACATTTATATAAATAAATATATGTATAATATATAGAACATGCTTGTTCTAGAAGAATCCTACTTATTTTCGCTTACTTTTAGAAAGTGTAGACAGCACAAGACAATACTCTCTGGAGTCATCTCTGCATGCATGCTTGCATGCATTCACTTTACTTGTTAGAAGGATTCGTACTCTCTCTCCTAGTATTACCACGTATACACATGCTAGATACACACAGAGTTAGTACAAAGGAATAATATATACATATATGTTATGTATTCAGCATTCAATGCATTTTACAGCTGCAAGCAGAAGCTCTTCACAGTGAGTGAACACTTTCCCAGCGAAATTCACTTCGGCACAGCAGCATCAGAGAAGCCATTTATTTTACAGTGCACTTGTTATTGTAAGTAAAAGGATTACCGTTAGGTTTATATGAGATTTGAAATGTTTGTGCCAGCTTTAGGTTCTTGTACCTACAAGGGTACAGCAGGTAATATCCAGTGTGTTAAAGTAAGTTATCAAAGAGATGAATATTTTGAGAGAGAGAGAATGTGTGTGTGTGTTCCAGTTTTGAAAACTTGAAGACAGGGCTTATCATTTACATATGTATACATGTGAAGCAGGGATTTCCCTTTATTTCCTCCCACTCTCTTCACACATATATATATGTATCAAAGTAAAACTAAGGCTCACTTAAACTTTTCACTTGCGCTTTAGTAGGTTAAGTCAAGTCAATTCGTGAAGTGAAGAAAATTTATGTCCTACATATACGAATCATATATGTATCAAAGTAAAACTAAGGCTCACTTAAACTTTTCACTTGCGCTTTAGTAGGTTAAGTCAAGTCAATTCGTGAAGTGAAGAAAATTTATGTCCTACATATACGAATAATCATACAGTTCTAGTAAGTATATAGAATATATAGACAAACATGGCTTGTACTACGTATGTATGTAAGCATTTACTCTTTTACTTCTGGCATAATAGACACGTTTCTTGGTTGACTGGTGGCGATGAGATGAGACGCTGTGATGAGAACAGGGGAGGATAAGGAACGGGAAGGGGATATTGTGAAGAAAGTTGGTCCAGTTAAGCCACCTAAGGAAATCTTGAAGGAAAGCAAAGTCTGATGCAGTGAAATTGTAGAGCAAAGGATTGACGGAGAATAATAAGGAAGGCGTTTCACTTCCTACGAAAGAGGTAGAAGAATCGGAAAAGTTTTCCTTAATGCTGTCACTTACATTTTTCTATAAGTAGGAAGGTAAAGCCTTTGCTTGACTTGGCTTAGCTTACCATTACCACACTTCTTCAAACTATATATACAGACTACCAGTACAATACAGTACTCACTCACATACACGAAATTACACACTGGAGAAATTCTTTCGTTCTTTCTCCTCTTTCTTTCTCTTCCCGCTGAGTCGTTTCCGTCCTTTTCAATTGTATTGTAAGTGGAGAGCAGAAGTGTTGTACTTACTTAAGTTATTATCCCAGTTTAAGCTGCGTTGCCCGCAAAATTACTTTAGGGCTATATTTAGCTGGAATAAAAGAGGCGATAGCGACTTTATGAGAAATTCGTGAAATTCTTTCACATTCTCCTTCCACTTTAATTATACAGAGAGAATGAGCATTCTACCTTTATTGCCCACACGTTCTCTCCACCACTAATAAGTAGGTTATGAGTGTATTTTGGGGAGCTCCTACCTCCTACCACAGTTATTACATTTTTGTGGATCACATTTCTGTATGGCTGTTGTTATACTTATACAATACGAGCTCTGTTGACGGTGTTTCGAAATAACTTACAAAATAATCCATTATCCGAATTTTTCCTACAACGTACCAGAACGCTTTAAATATGAAGAACCTCAACAGTAGGTACCTGTAGACACGAGATAAGTTCATGTTAATGTTGATATTTTGATTTACTATCTGGTAGTACCTGAATGATCCAAGTATTTATTTTGAGTTACTATCGTGTGTGCTTACGTATGTAAATATTACAATATGTAAAACGAAGAAATCGTGCACTTTAATACAGAATGCAAACACAGCAGTGCAGTAGTAACAACAAAAAACTGATATCTCCAATTACAACGTACTATCTGTAATATTATAAGCTTACTTTTCTGATAAGAATTGTTGTGTGTGTATACTATAAGTTAATATGTAGGTACATTAAGAGAGTAGCCACAATTAGATCTGTGATTGCCACATAGAAGTGGAAATGACTGTAATAGTGTTTACGTCAGAGAGTGTAGAAAGAAGTAGGAAGTCGTTAGGAGAACCTCCACTCGTGGCTACTGTACAGATGCGACTGTCTGACTCGAGTATGCTTTGTAAAATGAAATGTCTAATGGGAGAGCAAGGCAAAGCATGATTTACCTTGGAAAGTCCTTGGCCTTAAAACTTTCTCAAGATCAAGAGCACGAGGCGGAGTCTCGTCCGGAGCAATGTCACAGAAAACTCTAACCTAGATATTGATGGTTACATGAAGAAGATGTGCCGTGTGGTCACGGCCAAAGAACCAGGATCAGGCCATGTCATAGAAGGTAAGGTTAGCTCATTGTGTACACTGTTTTATCTACTGAGTACTCTACGTCGTAAATAGCATACGGAATTACATACTTTACTTACTTGCATGCATACGGAAATACATATGAAAAGGTTGGCTAAGGTTAACGCATACTTTACTTTGTAATGTTGTGGTCCTTACGCACCTATAATGCATTGGAAACGGCATTTACCAAAAGCTGTTCACTTTGGATTCGCTGGCCTGACTCTCTTGTGTGTTTGCAGTACAGCAGGCAAGCGTGCTGGTGTAATGTGATTCAATGTGTATTGTAAAAGTGGTAGTTGGTGGAAAGTAATGTATAAAGTGTGTGGCGACGACGGTGGATAGGAGTTTGAGCAATAGGAATCCATGTGCTAACGTGAGCAAATCCGACAGCTGGGTTTTTAGCCGAGGAGTCGATCTCCGGGAAATGGGTGACTGGAGTAGGGGAAGAAAGGAGCAGCAACCTTGGAACATTCAACTCCATTACATTCCATTAAATTATATTAGACTAAGGCGAATGTACCGGAAGGTCAGACTAGAAACGGGCATTTTATTATAAGTGTTAAGCATGCATGCGCCCGATGAAATGAGAAGAGAGACATTCCAGTCCGAATGTTTACCTGTTGAAACGTATCAGAAATGCCAATAGAAAATCAATAGGGTAAACACCTGTCAGACTTTCCAACATTGTGTACAGTCAAATTTTCTAAATGTCATTTAACCGTGCTCCCAGCTCACGTTATAATATACATTGAATTATTGAAAAGCTACGAATGCGATCAATAGGAAATCAATATGCATGGTTATTCTGTAATGAATACCATCTACTCAGAAATGCGTTTACCTTTGAGTTTCAAGCTTTCATGTCGCATCAAATATGTAAAATGGATTTACGTGCGTAGATAGAGAAGGTACGTGACGAGAATGAGTCACCTCGTTACCAATCTCAACTGCTCTTTGGTTTAAATCTCTAGAATGCACTTTGCATTGCTATATTATAATACACAGCTACATAATGTTTTAACGTAAAAGTTTAAACAAGTCGGAATAATTACAGTAGCACCTAAATATGATGATGTATTGTGAGAAGGACCCAGTCAGGTATAACATGATGGAACAATGAATGCACAGCTGAACAATACACGTGGGTGTCTTGTAAGCTGGTCTATTTGGAAAAGTTTGAGGGAGGGGAACAAGAACGAACTGCAGACACACACACGGATATGTCTGCAAAGTACGAATATTTACATGTCTGTGACTACGTACACGAAAGTAAGATGTGCGTCTGGTGCTGATGGACATTGGAACTGTTCGACTCACACACACACACACACATAGAGTCTTAGTAAACTGAGCCGTACACTACTGGTGTGGTGAGATTGTTCGCATTTCTCCAGAGTAGGGGAGTACGGCTGCGTTTGATGGAGGCATTGTACTCAGTAGGTATGAGAGCGGCGTACGGCACTGTCTATGCAGCAGCTAGCGAGAGGCAACAAGGTTAACTGATGGCGATGTGAGAGAGCTGTAGTGCAGACTAAGCTACATGTGAGCATGATGGCATAGATACAAGAGAGAACACCTTGGGATGGGTCGTCGTCTGACCTTCGGAACATTGAATTCGGGACGAGCCAGCCTTGTGAGTCGGAGACAAGGCTAGGAAAACGTAAATTGGGTCGCAACTCGACCCTGAGCACTCCGACATCCCGAAGGATACCCTCATCCTCTCTCCATCCTCCCATAGCACTCAATACCCTTCCCTGCCACACAAATCCATATGCTGTTCTCCTCTGACGAATCTCTACAACCACCAAAGCACAAACCTTCTTGCCTCACACACACCACTACTACAAATAGCTGTGTACACTTATTACGTAACACTTCCAGGCTTCACACAGCTACTCTTTCTGTCTGTCCCTTACCCTAAAACTACACAGCACACAGTAGGTTGCTATATAATATCGCAGAACAGTGGCCAACTGAAATCATTCGTGTCTCAGGCACAGTCTTGTCTCTATTTACACAATACATACACATACATATTCAGCAATTTTAACAATTTGAGTGGACTTGACTGTTTAGTATGTACATAATACATATATCGTGCCATTGTCCCACTTCCTCTCTCACATCCGGTCACTGCACCAACACTACTTAATATATACACATATTTAGTAGCATTTCAAACTCTCACTTCTCAAGATATTGTCCGTGTACCTGCTCCACGAAATTGCATACATTATTTTTCTTCTTGTTGTATAGTGGTGAGTAGATTACGTGTGGACTCTTCTAAATTGCATGCATTTTGAATGCAACTAAATAGCAGTAGCATTAGGCTGACCGTCAGCAGGCAGCTGACCTATTCACGTTTAACAAAGAGAGCCTGTGTGCAACCTCTTCCGTTTTGGTGACTAGAGATAAACAATAAGCNCTCCTGTTATAGAGCTATTGATGTGAACGTGTACTGCTTCACTGATTGCTCATTCGTAGTCAGTTACTTTATAAATATATATAATTAGAGTGGTTTGGTCGTGGCTGTTTCCACGATTAGTTTCTGATTCGTAGTTCATACATAATTTTGCGAATGGAGAAGTAGTTCGATGTTGTAGCGATTTATTGATGTGTTTGAGTGTGGTGGAGCGCACTATGAGTAATTTGTCAGTTATTTGTAGTGCTCGCGAGGAGTACCTAATATGGTATTAGTAGAACGTGCATGCTCACATATGGTTTCATTTTTGGTATTTTTATCTAATTGTAAATAAGTATGATGCACGATGTGCGCTCAACCGCTCACGTATGTACATATGTGAACGTTGCTTCTTTCTGTTATGAAAAGTGCAAACCTGTGTACTGTGAACCACACAAGTGAATAATATGGGTTTGCAGTGATGGTGTGTCCTGTTTTGTTGCGTAGTCAAGTTCACATGGCATATATACTTTATCAAGGTTTCTGATTGCATAAAACGTTTTTGCACACAATAGTATCACATAGAAAAGGCAGTAATAGTGCCTTCAACCACAAAGGGACATAGTTAGTCAAAATAAAACTTTAGAGCCATAAAATATTCTCACGGTGCACCTGCTAGGAGTTATCGATTGTCGTTTTCATGTTTTATAGACCGAAAAGTTAATAGAATTAAAAACAAAGGTGCTGTATATAAAGCTGTACCTACCAAAACAAATATATAGGTAATCTTTTTCGTCATGACGTGTGTTGGATCGATGGCGGCTAAAAAGTCAATACTAAATTTTTTATGTGGGCCAGCAGTGCCAGTATACTCGTACTGATTATTTTATTTAAATATTGTTTAAATATGTAGCTTAGAATATAACAGGTATGTGAATTGTGGATCATTGTATATATTAGCTACACAATGTGTATTATTCTTGGTGCACAATGGTAAATTAATAAAGTAATTTTTGTATTGCTTATATAATGTGCGGTAATGATGGGAAGAAAGGACAAGACACAGGAGCAGCAGCAAGCGATGAAGTAAATGAATGATATAGTGTAAGTAAGTGATAAGTTAGATGCTGCCACACCGTTGACATTGGCAAATGGTTTATGTTCTCTCCGTAGATTCCCTATATTCTTTACACATGGCAAGTTTGCAATGCTATTGTGTGTGACTGTGTGTGCAGTGGCAGAGTTTGTAGTAGAATACAACAGGAATAGTAGGCGAATGCATGTTCTCTCTAAGTGGGTTTAATGTAATTTAAGCTATGCCTTTGGATTTATTGCCGTTGAAATACAATGTGAGTTGATAGTTTCCCCGCAGAGTTTATGAGTTCATTCGTGAAAAGAGCTCAACTGAACTCAAGCGAATTCACACAGGAGTTTAACTGTAAAATACTGTGAAGGATCTCATTCCCTTTAATAGAGGAGGAAGATGTATTTTGTTAGTTTCTGGAATTCTGGACAGTTGGGATTACATATATTATATTATGTTGCATTACACTGGATTACGTTCAGTTTCTTCTCCTCTTATTTCTCCACTTGAATTAAACGAACGTGTTTTCATCTCCAGACCTGCCAACCGAAACTTTACTATTTCTATTGCAGCCTACAAAGTGGACGATGTATGTAGTAGCAATATACGTGGCCGTATACCACTTAGGTATATGTTTTATGTAATGACACTATGTTGCGATCTAGCACCTCTTTTATAATAAAACACTCTAAATTCTTGACACTACGTTAACCAGGTATATATTTAAGTACACAAGCTACGAGCATTATTGCCTATTGTATCTGTAAAGATTCTGTAACATTATATTGCTGTGGGAGTAATAATCTTAGATGAACTATTACCTCAGGAATTTAAAATGATACAATTTACTCAGCGAGACAGACTATTTTATTGGTGCTCTGTTTACAGGATACTGTGCTGTACTGTAGTACAGCAAGAAATGGATGTGGGGAGGTTAGCCAAGCAGCTTTCCTTCTTACGAGAGTCTCAAAATATTTATTGCTTTGGGAATATCTATTCATTAATCTTTTTACGTGGTTGTCCTAACTGTTAACCCAGAATTCGCACAATTAGGCCATCCACGGTCTTTTTCCAGAGTTAATCTCTTGAAATAACGTTGTTGCACTTTTACTACTATACTTGCTATATGAATTCATCCCAATTTGTTATTTTCTATATGTATACTAGCCACAGCATAACAGTTGTGTCGACGATATCTACAATATTGGTATAAATGCTATAATTAAATAATCGAATAAACTTCACCTGGCGACTAAAATAGAAAGCAGCCACAAAATATATTGATAATATTGATTTCTTAAACAACCTAGCGACTCTATTGTGTTCAGCAATACGGATCACTGTACACAACAGAGAAAAATATAAAATGCGGCATAAAATATGTAACATACCTACTCTAGTATGTATTCACTATTCACATGCTGACAGAGTGAGACATAAGCGAACAAAGGTATGTGTGTATAGCGTCAGTCTTACAAACAGACAGTCGTAGTAAGTTGTAAAATGTTTATTATGAGAAAAGGGAATAAGTGAAGCCTTTATCTAGAATCAGACAGTAACTGGGACTGTGACCGTGCTTGTAAAATTTGAATGCGAATAACACAGTCTGCCATTCCTATTGTGATTTGTGTTCATCGATGCTTACCTGGAATAGAGTCTTTACTACTTCATTAGCAGTAGTAGCAGGAAACGTAAGATATCTCATTTTGAGGGTCGAGGGGAGCACGGTTCATATACCTGTGACAAGCAGACGATTCATTGAGCTACAGTTTGTACACGTTGGACGGGGAAGCCCATGACCCTGGCTGAGAAATTCGTGGCCTAGTTTTGAATTTAGACCCATTTTCGGAGTACATATAACCTCTTCCAACTCTCAGTGCCACACTTTTATCATTGCTCGTTGCTTGACGACCTCTCGGCCGAGTTTCATTAGCAAAATGCGAAGCCTTCTGAGCAGTCGATTCATTTTTCGCCTCGCTTCTACTTTCCTCTCCCAACGTTGAGTGCAAAAGCACAAGTCGAATCTTCGAACGCTCTTCACTCTCCTTCCTTTAATGATACATAGACATGGTAAGAGTTGTAGTAGTTGGGGCCGTGCTTTATGGAGAGAGAGAGAGAGCGACAGCGAGAGAGGTGTAGGTACTCGATGCATTAATTCCTTCCTTCGACTTGCACCGTATACATGTCAGCGTAGTGAAGCCAGCTACCAGCTCTCTGCATGTCACATCTAGAGTAAATAAGGAATGAGGTACCCCGCATGGCAATGAGAATCGTATCTCCCGAAAGAAAGGCTGACTGAATTCGACTCAACTTGTATCTTTCCCTCTGTGTGTGTGTGTGTGTGTGTGTAAGTTAAGTAAACGTGGGAAGCTCCGGTACATCTCTCTCGCTGTGATCTTATTCTCTTCGTAACTTTCGTGAGCAGCGGACAGAATTGAGCAAAACCAGTGAATAGCGAAGAGTAAGAAATCTTTTTCGCATTCGCATTCTCGTCTCGTCCCCGTTCCCATACTTCTACTCTATGGCAATTTCTCCTAGTATATATATTTATAAATAGTTCAAAATGCGTAGTGTATGTAGTACATAGGCAAAAATAACCAGCTCCCTCCACTTTGCTCTTTCTTCGAAGAGTAATTGGCTTATACGTTCGCTCCTTTCTCTACTTTCCAAGAAGTAGCTCTTACTTTGTACCTTTTGTATCTGTACTTGCGATTTTTCATTAGTAGACACACACATTCCTGTTGATAATTGCATGTAGCCGTAAAAGTAGACGCGTGGGTAGTTTTCTTAGGAGATGTGCTGCTGCAATGTTCAAATACATGATTGCATGTACTAGTATTATTGTAGTGTGGTGGTTGGTGGTAGATTTTGGCCAACTCTTTCTCTGCTACGCTGCAATAACAGCAGATTTCCCTTAATGGGAACACACTTGATCAAATATTTACACATTTCTCTATCCGGCTCCGTACTGCCTTCGGTTGTTTTGCTTTTCTCTGAGGTCTCATCTCTGTTCGCATGCTATTTATATATCAGCTTGTTCTTAGTTAGTATCCCATTCTCTCTGTAACTAAATAATCACAATCGCATGTGCTAAGGTATATACATTGTAAATAGTAGGGTACATTTGTTGTTGCTAAATTTGCCTAGGTACATCCTTTACCCCCTGTGTATTCCCACAAACGCATTTCATCTGCAAATTCGCTCTTTTTAATCACTTTTTAAGACCAGGCTTGCAGCACATTAATTTTCCTATGCGTCCACGTATAAAATTAATATAAATAGCATAATAATTTATAGACATGTAAATTAATGGTGGCAGTGGTAGTGTACATAGTATATTTAGGTATATGCTAATTGAGCCCCGGCGTTCATTAGACCTTGCTAACCATACAACACTTATATATCATGTATGTAAATGTAAACTAACTTGCAGTTTGTGCTGCACCACTTTTTACACTCAAGCACACTGTTTACAGTTTGAATGCACACAAATGCTCGGCATGAACCATTATCTGTATGTACATACTTACATATGTAGTATAAACCATCGTTCTATGTATGAATGTTGTCTAATGGTGAAATTCGTTTTCTACGAGAGTGTAAAGGAGCCATGAGAGTGAACTGTTGCACTAATGGTAGGTAATTGTTGACTCTGAAATGATGTGATATATTATGAAATGAGCTATGCTGTGCTATCTATAAGTAGTGCTCCCTTTTCTACTATATTATTTCGGTTTTTGTCTATTATATGCACAGAATTTTCATCTGTGTGAAGCAAAGGCAGGGAATTAGTACGTTGTATAGTATATTAAGCTCAGACGCTAAAAGTACGAATGGTATTCCCATGTATTCTATTTGCAGTTTTACATTCGGAGCATGCTTTCACAAATATCAGACTAGAATAAATGAAAGAACGGCGAAGAAGACATTAATGGTGATCATTATCATCGTATAATGCAGTCCTTAGAAAGTAGACAATGTAAACGTGGCACACACTAGGTAGGTACTTTTTACGTAAAAGGTTCGTGCTTACTTTCCTACTTACGTATGTAGTACAACAACTACTGTTTTATAGCCGCGAGCATGCAGTATCTCCGTTTATTTTCATTACATGACATGGTTTGGTTATAAATACATACAGTAGATACAATGCCTACGATTGCGTGCATGTGCACCTGTTGACATTTTCATAAGTATCATTCGAGCAAGCGGAGAAAGA
>JABASC010001793.1:0-20951 GCA_019776185.1 Plutomurus gul | reverse complement strand
AACGAAAAACTTGTAAATCACCATGACAACAATGTTATAAGGATAGGGACTGACACGTTTGTCGTTGTAAATACAAGTGTAAAAGTTATATGAAATAGACCCCTAAATATGAACTGTTTTGTAAGCAAATAGATCATTGTGCGGCATCTGATTTATATCAATAAGACTCGTTTAGCCATGTGTTCGTTGACATAGCAACCGTTTCACTTTATACTTATTAGTATAAGGTGAAAAGGTTGCTATGTCAACGAACATTGCATTGGCGTGTGGCACTTTTGTCCGGGAATCTTTTGATTACTACTATATGTCTATCCACAACCAAATGAATCACACGTAAGGAAAGCATGAAAGGTCTACCTTGCCTCCGGTTATGTTCGTACTTCTTTCTCGACTTTGTGTTTTCCTTTACATAAGGCATGACAGGAGCTAAGCTCAGGTAGATGTACGATAGGGTATGAAAGAGACTCTAATAGCCACAAGCCATGGTTACCTCAGTACAGATATGGCAATGTGCTTCGCTATACTGAAGTGAGTGGTGGAAGGTATACTGAAATATACAATATCCTCGCTTGCTGACAGAGAGGCTTTTTTCCCATTTTACTTCATTCTATCGAATGTGAAGGAGATCCTGTATCAAGAAGTATACCATTTCGACATTAGACTTGCAGACGTTGATCACATCGTGTAAAGCAGCATTAAATAATGTATCGTACACGTTGGACACTATAGTAGGTTAACTGGCTTAGCTTAAAAGGCAAAAGGGGTTACATGGGCTGTTATGCTAGATTTTATGTGAGCGTAAAAGCAAATGTAGTATTTTCTTGCACGTACGTACGTATCTATATGGAGAGGGGCGAGAAGACGACGCGAATGGAAAGGCTGTTGAGTAGTAGTGTAAGGTAAATTGTGAGCAATGATGAAGTCAAGTAAAGGGGTACAGCATGTATGTAGAAATGCAATATGCTGACAATGGTTGAGAAAAGGTTTGTAGTCAGCCCAATGCTACTCTAGGTGTTTTGTATTGTGTTCCACGTAATATCCATTGCTACCCTACTGCACACATGCATTCTCTATGATAGAGAGACTGATTCATGAAGCAAATGTTGGATTGGCTGGTTTTGGCTTGAGTACATAATGATGTTGAGCTCAGTCGTCAGTTGTGACTTCCGTGATGATGAGGAACAATGGGTTGCTCAAGTGGACTCTCCACAAGAATAAGAACGGCACCAATGGTACTTGTTTTTTCTTCACCAAATCGTTATTTTCAAGCAAAACTTCAAAATTTTCAATCTCTGTGGTGTATCAAAATGTGAAATATGTATAATTATACATATAAAAATTTCAAACTACGTTGAGACAATATTTGTTTGACTACCGTGTTTCTGTCGCTAGAATTTCTTGGTTGTTTGCACATTTTCATGTGACTGCTGTGTTTGTTTTCTGTTTTGATATATAAAGTACTTTGATTCAACATCGGTTTCACAAGTTGAAACTGTCACAGGGATGTGAGCAACTGAGTGAGTGTACTGCAGCTACTCCCTTGCATTCAAAAGTAGCAACGTGATGTGATTGCAAAGATTGTGCAAAATTTTGCAAAAGGAGAAATCTAAACGAGCGTGTCCGTTTCTTTTATGGTTTTCGTTCAATTTTGTCATTCATTGCAAATGCAAAGTTGCAGTGTGCAGTTATTGTTGGGCATGGGCATTGGAAATGGATGGGAAAATGTTGGATTGAATTGGATGTGCTTGTCTTGTCGCGGATTTCCCTTGTGAAACCAAGTGAAATTCGCAATTTACAACTGTGATACTTCGTAGTTTACATTTTAGCGATTATTATGTGGTGTTCTGTTCTTGACTAATTCATACGCTAAATCAGCATAAGTTGTTTGTAGATACTACATAGGGATCACAGTCATTTATGTTATGTCTAATTTAAATCCATTCTTGTGGACATTAGTTTGCATTGTAATGTAACACTTTTAGGAGCACCATAGATTGAATATACACAGGTAGATTTCAACATCCAAACTTATGTCTCTCTCTTTTGTTTTTGAACCGCACACGAAAATGCATGATGCATTTTGAAGTATTTGAACTCAATCCTTGTGGTTGAGGTGGAGGAGGGATTTTAAGTGTAGGCTGTTCTTTGTGCAAATGGATAATCATGTCACAGTCTGTCTGTGAGAGACACCGAAGTTCATGCCAGGCCATGCACGTTTACCACTCACAATTAAAAGAAGGTCTTTTAGTATGTCAGATAGAATCTGTTCTCACTCAGTTCTTCTTACTCTTCTATTCTCTATCAGATTATTATGGCAACAGCTAAGCATGCTATGTCATGCCTTTCGTGAGTAATGAAAAACGTAGTATACTTGGATCCTGAAAAACCCATATTAGAATCTCGTATGCTTGTTGCCTAAATACGAATAGAATCTCTTTTCATTCACATTGCGAAACTGCAATTAAACGAGACTTATTAACTCTAAGTCATCTTATTTCATTTAGTTTTGTTGAAGTGTTTGTAGTAAAAAAATATCTTGTTGAGCAAAACTCTTTTTTTCTGCTGTGATAACTCATTTGAATTGAAATAGTGAATGGTAGTCAAGAGTTAGTAGTATGTATTATGTGTATTAGTACATTACAGCATTTCACATTGAATGAAAAATTCTCAAAGTTAGTTTGTTATTTGACCTTCGTCAATTCTTTCAGAATCGTACGTGTGTGTGTGTGTGTGTGTGTGTGTGTGTGTAGGTAGTGATTGCATTTACCTTTACACATAATGCCAGAGGAGGTAGTAGTGAATGCACGTAGATGCTGGTAGAGTTGCAATGTATTATTATTTTAAGGGCTACGTGAGTATCTGACGATCATAGGTCTCTGCTATGATCCCAGACTGAAGATACATCTTGTAGAAGGGGTAGTAGGATAGAATGTACTTACTTTTAGTTAGCCATGTAAGTTACATACTACATTTACATATGTACACGCTGTTTGTGCTCACAGTACACTCACAAGGCAGTGCACATGCAAAAACACTTTATTCTTTGGATTTAGAAGTCGAAGGCAATCGCACATAAATAGAAGGCGCACAAGGCAAAGTTTTAAATCAAGTATAAAAATTGCAATTGCAACTGTAGTTTACAAACAATAATAAGTACTGTATATACGTATTATAATATTTTATACGTACATAAAAGTCATGCTTACAAGATCTGTCTGCCCACTGCCCACATGCACATAACGTTCAGATAGTGTATAATATATCTGGAAGTTATCACATGACCGTTCTAATGTACTTTGTTAGTTTGTGAAATGCATACAACTCGCTTAGCTTACCAGTAACTGTTTGTTAGTAAATTTTTCATTTGATTAAATTCTCTGTACTCTCTGTACTCACCCACTCATGTTTCCTAGTTGTTAACAAAACCTCTGTTTGAAGAAGAGAGAAGCACGAGGCTTATTAATACTTATAACACTCTTATAGTACGTACATAAAATTAGAAGGATTTATTATATAGTCTGCATTTTCCTCACTAGCAAATGCTTAATTCATTGCAGAAAGAATAATTTTGGGGATCCTTTCATGTGAATCCCATTTTAGTCAAAGTAGAATGCATTTTTATTTGCTCAGAATACCGTAGAATTCTTCTGTTGTAGTATCAATTGTGTGTATTTTGTACGTACTAGAACCACTGTACCATTGTAAAGTCTTTCGTTCTTTCACAGAATCTTCCTATCCACATAATTAAATATGACGGCACCTGCTCCATTAACCATTCAAAACAAAATACAACAACCAAGTTAGAATACAAATGCTAACACAATTAAGTGGTGAAAAGATGGTAGCTGTAAATGCACGTACATACATGTAGATTCTCCAGGAGACAAGCTTATAGCGTACAGCAATTGGTAATGGGAACCTTACAGCTCAATGATTAATGAATGTGCATATTAATAATTTAATCTCGTGTATGTCTGGTCTAGCAGGCTCCGACAGCTAATTTTTCTAGCACTTAACAACCGTGTAAGCACTACCTTACATATACTTCTCTATTGATTTTAAACGCAAAATAGATTTACAAGCCGAGAAACATGTAGGACTCAAACCGCACACATTAATCTTTTCAGAATTTACACATACGCTGATAACCTTTGTCATTCATTAGCTCAATTGGTTTTTATCACCATTTTTATTTTTTGATACAAGAAGAACCAATGCTAAGCCACCAAATTGAAACTAGTCGCCGTATGATTGTACACAATTATCATGACAGTTTCATCTGTGCTTATGTAATTTCTCTTGTGTGACAGGGATAGCAATAAAGCTCTCTTGAGTCATAAATGCGTAATAGCCAAACCAGAGAAAACAATTGTCAATAAAGAGGGCGAAATGCACTCTTACTTATTATTATTTTTACACTAACTATTACACATGTCACCAGTTAAGCAGTCCACAATGAGTAATAGTTTTCTATTACAACAGAAAACAAGTCACAATTAGAACTTCCAGTATTTGTTTTAAGAGTATACTAGGAAAATTGCGTCATTTTAAAAGTCTACTGCATTGTATGAAGCATACATAATAAAAATTAGCGCTTACATCCTTACTCTGCCAGTAGACTGTTATAATTTCATTTACAATATTATACAGTTTTAATTTGCAAACGCAAAACTTAAAAAGCAGAATAATGTGTGCAGTAAGTAGGCAACATAAAAAGGCAACGACTTCATGTGACTCCATTAGACTAAGACACAATGCAGCTGGTGTCCACTGCTTTGTTGAATAGGAACAGCAGCTGCCATGTAGCAGAGAGCAGAGTATATGTAGTAATAATGGTTCCATTTATTTCATCGCGTCAACATGTTAACACGTTACATGATGTCGATAAAAACTGTTAGTAGAAAGTTTATCTTGTAGTCTATGGCCATAACTAAACCACCATGCATGCAAGATGTGTGTTACGTTGGTTGTGAACGAGGTTGTTCACAGTCTATGTTGTTAATTGGTAAAATGTTTGCAGATCTTTGTTATATTTCCCCCATTCCGCATTCTTCCCTTTTTATCCTCAAGACTAGTGTAAGCGTTAACAGAGAGCGGTTTCGATGAAAGCAATTTCTTTTCTAATCTGACTGAAAACCACGAATAGGGTTTGCTGTTGTATCTTGTATCAGTAAAAATTGCAAAAAATAGGAGATTGCATCCTGAGGTATTATACTTGTTGTAGGTGTTAAATGATAAGGCAAGGCTGTAGGCCACCAGACAAGTCAATTCAATACACTCATAAATTCCAATTCAATGATCCATTCAGCAATAAAACCTCTAGCTCAACTTCCGCTTCCATATAAGATGAACAAGCTGTTATTTTTACTGTAAATGATTTAATTTCCATTGTCTACTTTTGAAACAGGAATGCTTCTCAAGCACATTGCAAAATTGAACTTTAAGAAATAATATTCGAAGAATATTAATGCCTGCTTTACCTGAAAATAGATTACATGCCCAGTGCACATGGTTGAATACATGTGTGTGGTACAGTTGCAAATACTTCAAAGGAAATATTCACACACGTATTATAAATTATTGTAATGATCAAGTTGCCAAAAAACCAAGAAATTCACGTGACAGTCACTACCATTGAGTTTTACATTAAACAATTAATGGGTTAAGGATTTCCTCCGTTAACAAAGAGGACAATTGTGCAGAGTAGGCTATGTGTGCCGCTAGTGTTCTGCTGCCAAAACCATTGTTACTGCAAAGTGAATTTACCACATGTGCTTCCAATATCTAATGTCATCTTAATTTTATCTGTACAGGAAAAACGTGGCAGCACCCTCCGGACGTGTTGACAAACGGTCATCATATCGCTTACCTTGTAAAGGTGAGTGAGTTTTATATTCTTTATTGTTGTTGCATGTCAGGGAATCACGTTTTATTTGTGAAATTACACAATCACTCCCCTGTCAGCAGATGCAGATATACGACAGTTAGTTTCGCTATTCCCTATCTCACTTTGTGTTTACGTATACTCCTTCGTTTGGTTTACCATGCAGAGTGGGATCGGAAGTGACAGTCACTTCCTTTCTATAGTTTTGTAATCTTTAAAGCATGTCCAATATCTTTTCTGCCATTCACTGGAGGATTTGCCTGGAATGTTTACAATACAACACAGCCAGGAATCCTTCCATTCAAGATGTATGCCTACCCAAAGCTAAAGGCAATGTTTAAGCGAAACCTTGTAGTAACTGCACATGTGCATCTACTTGAATACCATTCAAATTGCATTTATTTGGAACAATTCAATGCACATTTTACGCCGTAGGTACACTTTTTCTTGCGTGAAGTTAAAGGAGAAGAAATGTACAATATTTAGGTACAATATTATCAGTACGGGGTGTAATGCTGACGTTGAGGCTAAGACTTTGATTGTCAGTCGACTTGTTTAGCAAAAATCGCTAGAGTTTTCTCACCTTAAGAAAATCTACATTGCATTATACTGTTATTTCTCACTGCATGCAATTTTTAGTCTGGTCTTAGCATCAGAGGTCGGTGCTTTTTTATTTGCTCCTAGCGCACATAAGTTCCCACTGCTGTTTCTGTGCTTTGACTGACTATATATTATATGATATGTTGCTTCAGGAAAAGCAATGGGACGAACTGCTAGCCTGAGCTTTTTGATACTTGTACCCAGCACCTCTGGCTCCCCCCATAATTTACACACCATCTGATACCACACATTTACCTAAATATTTAGCAAGAAGAAATCTTGCTTCGTTCTTGCATTCTGTATATTTACAAATGCTTACCCACGTTTGTCCCAAGTTAACAATTCAGTATTTTAATTATGAGTAGGTGCATTGTACATTGTCATTGACAGTAAAGAATTCTTTAAAAAAACTGAAGTAAATCTTTATTTGGTTTTAATCAGGATAGGATTGTGGTTTCTAAAACCTAATGCCAATCAGTGTTGCATGAGATTTAAATTTGAATCCTCTAAATTGACTAACTAGACACACAAGTATTTAAGTATACGTATTTGAATCTTGAGATGAATTCTAATACAAAGAATTAATTTAGTTGTTAGCAGTAAAGTACTGTCTTACACAATTTTTTACCTCTTTTTTCCTGGATAAACGCTAACTATATTCATAAGTTTAAGTATGAATTAATTTCTTTGATAGTTGAATGTAACCGCACAATTTAACAGAGAGACATAAATAATGATAGCCTTGCCAGACCCAACCTTAAAAATAAGTGTTCACTTCACATCGTTGGTCAAAGCTTGTTGCTTGTTGTGTTTTCTATTCTCCATGCTATTCTTCACACTCCAGAGCCTTCATGCAAAATTAAAAAATGCTAAATCTTTTTCTCCTTCGCATGTACGTTGTACGTAAATAAGTAGAAGTACCTCTTACAGCGTACATATACAAACTCGAATCGTGACGCAAGTAGGTTGCTGCAGCCACTGTGTACTGTGTACTACAGCTTGCACATAAGCATAAGGTATAAAAGAAAAGTGTCGGGAGTTGAAAATCACAACTGTGGATTCAATGACTGTACAAAAGGTTACTCAGTGGTTATAAGTTGTACTCTTTGGTGCAAGATGATTTACAACTGCAGACGTTACAGAGACACAAGCTGTATCGTGGACATGGTACCATATAGAGGAATATTATTTTATTTACACGCAATGGATGCTTCTTCGTTTTCTATCCAGTCTAAATTTGTGTGGTATCAGCCACCACCGAGCACTGAGCTCACAAATGTCAATTTTTTTTCTGTTGCGTATCAGCATAATCAAATGCAATTTCCACGTACATCTCCATAAGGATGGTTAGTTTGCAAGATGGCGAGAATAAACTGCAAATATTATACTCCAACCCCTATAGCAGCATATCAGATGGTTGCCTTGCTTATAATTTGGTTAATATTGTTGGTCATTGTTAACTGTAAGGCGCTTCACAATATTCCAATTCATTGTTGGTAGTTATTAGATTTTTTATTGGTATATCTCTTAAGTAGCTGTTCAACTCGTCTCCACATGCATCTGATCTCATCGTTCTCTGACAATGAGTTCTCAAGGTCTCTCCGTCCGAATGAGATTTCGCTTATCTACCACGTTGGGATTTAGTGTGTACTATTAAGATAATAAATTCAGTACCCAGGATGAATTGGTTATTGCCAATTTCAAATCTGCAACTCTTCTCCCCTATCAGTGCACGCTAATAGGCTTATGTATGAGGAACGTGAGATTTTAATGTCTTCCACAGGCGTTCCTGCTCGCCTATTTAATCTTATATAGTTTTTTTTTCTATTCTACCATGCATGGTATGCATTTACAAAGCGACTATTGTATGCACGATGCGATAGGAGACTGCACATGAATTGAATTTGAATGAGAGACTCTGTGTGTCGTTCTGTTATATCAGATTTTGGAGTTGAAATCCATGAATTGATTTCAATTTGTTTCAATTGAACAAATGCATCCACAGTCACAATGGGTGAAGGAGATGCTTCAAGATATTGTGAGTTGGCTGGACCCGTTTTTTATTTTTACAATTTAATACGAATGTTCACTAGTAGTTTGCAATATAAGTAGCTGCATCCAGGTTCATTGGGTGGATTCGATTTTGTTGCTCATTGGAAGGTAAATAATGCTCGTAGTCTGATCTATATATGGAATAGATGAAGACCCGTATGCAAATATATAAATAGGTGCCTAGAGGACATGTAGCGTGTAGCTCATGCGTTGTGTCTTTTTTCATCAAGAGTTCAATTCGTGACAAGACACGGTTGTCTCTTACATAGGTACTATAAATGCAGGTAGGCACTCAATTTCCTTTTGTTCAGTTCAATGATTATGTATGCAGAGCTACGATTTTACAAGGAACGAAATGGATATATTTAAGTAGAGGCCGGAAAAGCAGGCAGTGCTTATTCTAAACGAGGCACTGGCTCTTCGTAATTATATATGTCACAATACAATAAGTTCAGGAGATATGTTGAATCCTATTGTGATTATAAGTGCCTATTTTTGCCTTTTCGTGCTCATGCCTTTAGGGATTGCTCATTTTTGGATTTTCGAAATTAATGCTATTTGTGGAATTTTAGTGCTTAAAACGCCAATTTTCCACCTCAAATGCTTATTTTAAGATTTTAATGCCCATTAACGTTTTTTTTAATTCTCCAAAAAACACTTTTTTTGCTTCAAAAATTAAAAAATTCTAATTATATTATCGGAGCTCAACTGTAATATCTAATTCTTAATTTTTCTAGTACATTTACAAATTTTTGGTGCTTATTTCGACACTTTAAATGCAATTTTGCCTGAATATTTTGGATTTTTAGTGCCTGCTTTACCGGCCTCTAGATATAGGAGTGTGTATATGTTAACAAGTGTAGAAGTGATCGACTTGTATTATGCTGTCTCACAGAGAACGATTTTTTCCATCCTTAAAAAAATCCCCAACGCTTATTTTACATGTGCATGAATTAAGTAGCACTGCAAATCGAATTCAGTTTCCCATTTGATAATGTTTAGTGGTTAGGTGTACACGAATAAACAGTATTAAATAATCTATACAAAAAAGGTTAACAAATTAATTCAAGTCCATGGTCCTTCCTCATGAATTATTCATGTGTGGTTTCAGTTGTTGTTCTGATTTGAGAATCACAGATATATTATTAAGAGTATACTGTATACAGTAGTACAATCGTAGTGTGAATTCGCACAAGGAACAGAGAAGCTTTTGTGATTAATTTTGTAGTCCGTATCAGATTTCTCATATGCTTACCGAATATTATTGAGATTTTAAAAGTGTACTTGACTCTCCTGAAGAAGTATGCAATGCACGTGAGTGCAGGCTGTATTCATGGATCCTTTGTTTTTGAACTGACACTTACACTGTTTAGTAGAACTACTTCTTTGTTTGCTTTACAGTTTGTCATTTTCGTTTTTTTAGCATTCACTGACCACGTGATATTCGTAGTATAATCTTCTCCAAAAAATCCAGAAGCTGCGTCATAAATTAATCGTAATTATTCATGAATACGAGTGAGGGAAAAAGGGTGAGTGAAGTGAGTCTTCTAATTGTGATGCAATAGATAAAACGTACATCATTAAAAATTAATGAACACTACAAAGATACAAGGATGTATCTTTTCTAAGATGTGTTAGAGATTGCAGTGAGATTCTTCTGATAGAAAAGTAGCAGGAATTTGATAAGCATCATCGTGATTATAAGTAGTACTACAAGCCCCAAGTAAGTAGCTCCCTGATTAGCCTTTGTGACACGTTCACAACAGAGTATGAGAGTTTAAAGAAATGTACCCCTGTACGTTATTAGTGTGTATAACGACTATTAATTACACTCAATATTTTCATTACAATTTTAGAAAGCAACTTAGGAATTCAGCGAAAAAATATGCTAAATATGCAATTATTTGTAATAATAGCCAACAAGATTAATCACCAATACTCAATATAATGGTGATTGCAATAGGTAATTTCTAACGTTTTTTTTTCTGTAAAAGTTGAATTAAGTGTATGATTATTTACCAAAACCCATAAAAGGAAACGTGCATAGGAAAATGATTACATTATTTGTGCTCTATAATCTGCTATTGGAATTGTTCGACACTTGCTTATTGTTAGTACTTATAAGCTAATTGTTAGTGTGCTTGATGAATCTAATTTTCTATTTTCAATTTAATGGGGAAGAGAAAACAAACGTTGACTTAGTTTGTTCACCGTGTACTTTACAAGAAAAAGAAATTATCTTCCCACTTGACAATAAACTGTGAGTTCATTCTTCAGGATTATAGTAGAAATTAGAGTCGAGTCGTGCATCGTATAATTGCTAACCATTATTCGCATGAATAGAGAGGAGCCACAGGAGTTTTCGGCACAGCAAATTAGGCGAAAGGGATTTCACTGCAGTGGTACAGATTGAGGATAGAGACACCACAAGCGAGGCAATACATAAATTGTCCAAATGATGTTGTTTTGCCTTTTTAGCCTTGCTTTTTTACTTCCATTTACCAGCCACAACGAAACCTCATCACACCAGGCAGGCACAACACAGTCACGATATCCTACCCCAAGCCAAACCAGAGAGCCAAAAGAACAAAGAGATTTCTTTTCCACCTCTTCTACATTATCGCTCTTCGTGCTATAAATTGTGCCTTTTTCATTACAATAACCAATGAATCGTATGCAGAGTATCTGTTACCGCCATTGCAGCCTCCGCAATACATTCAGACAGCGCATGACTAGGCGGTGAAATGTGAATAATTAAATAACTAAATTCCTAAAAATAATTGTAGGATGTCGTCAATTTCTTTTTTACAATTTCTATTCTTGAAATTTAAAATGGCTACTTAAGACTTAAGGTATCTATTATTCCTTAAAGCTTAGCTGACATTTGGTCAATCAGTGCATCACATAATTACTTTATTTCCAAATGGATTTCTACATAGTGTAAAGGCGGCAATTTAAAAATTCCTTTGTCTAGTCATTCGAAGATTTCTCTGTATTTGAAAACACCTGTAACGTAGATATTAAAGTATGTAAGCGGTCTGTTATTACGCTACGATTTGATGGTAGCAGAATAATTTCTAATAGTGAGATATCATGGGATAGTACATAAATATTTGGTAGTAGCCAGTACTTTTACAATACATCACACAACGAAAAGTGATTAGAAGAGAATGTTTGAAATAATAGTGTTATTTTATGTTAGAACATGTGTATCTATTGTGTATCGGTTTCAGCAGTGAGTTCATTTGTGCATTACTCTGACCACATAATACATATTACATGTTCTTGCATATACGTGCTTATGTACATTATGATGCATTAAATCATTAGCGAACACTGGTTACCAGCTAATACACTATGGGTTTCATTTTTCGCTCACTTTTTCACCACTTATTACCTGTAGCTAATTCCCAATCACATGTATGATAGCACAATAGCGTACAAATTAGCCAACTTCTTTTCACAGAGTTTATATATGTTTAAGTAAGTAGCTCGTATTTGTACGTTTCTCTATTTGTCTCTCTCACCTATGCTCACGGAGTCGCCCCAACGAATTCAAGTTTATTATAATGACTGAACTACAAAACACAATTACGATTCAGTCATTGATGTATTGTACAGGAAGGTAGCTGTGCACATGTACACATGTATCGTCGATTACGTACAGGAACCTGAACGCAAGTGCGAGAAAGTGCGTATAAAATTCAATTCTTGTAAATTGCACTATAATTATCCACAGACCATGCCACACAGCTTACAAACTTTTACAAACACATACACCTTAATTTCGTGCGATGCGAGGATACAGTCATACGTAACTACCAGATACCTAGATACGAATCTTCAAGATAGTGATTTCTCCACTTTTAAGCTTGTTGAAACATTACTACATACTGTACAATCATATATTCGTAATAATATGCAAAATACGTGTGCTATATAAGTAGTAGGTACCTAAATGGCAGACAGTTCGTTGTAACTCCATTGATCATCGTTATCAATCACTCAAAATGTAAATATATAATCAAATCGCCAATTCTCTTGCGGAAGATAAAATCAACAGCCATCTATGTGTGTGCAATAATGCGATTTAAAATTGAGCACTGTTGACTTATCGTTACGTAGGTAAATAAGTAAAGCGGCTTATTATTGTTTGTGTATACAAAGTAATCCGGCAGAGCAGAAAAACTCTACCACAGAAGCTCATTATGACTATTACAGGTTTTATTGCGTTCAGTTGATGCAAAATTACCGGTGGTGGCGACAGGTCTTGTGCCACAGAAGTAAGGAGTTCAATTCCTTATTAGAAAAACATCACGTTTTCGTAGATTTACATAGAGGTACGTGTACAGCAGGAGGTAAATAGTCAAATAATAAATACGTACAGCTTATACATATAAAGGGTACTAGCTCACTACATAAATATATATACAACAAAACAGGACATTGGAGCTTGAAAGGGGAAATAAATGTGCAGTAGACATTCATACAAAAAGCTAAATAGTAACTGATATAGTGATAGAGTGGCCAAAAGTTTTTTTTGACACCATGTATTGGCAAAATGCTTATAGCATTCAACATTAATACAATAACTTGAATTGACTTTCACCAACGACGACGACGACGACGAGACTAGAGGCAAGGTAAATTACATGTACGTACATTAGCTCTGATATGTGAGAATTTCTGTTGTCTGTGCACAGTCAATTGAATCACATCATCAAGTGAATGGCCAAAGTCATAGCAGCCAGAGGAGGTGACACCACAATAATTCTCTTTAATATGAAGATTTTTCAGTATACGTGTACATTCCGTGTACATTCAATGTCCGCATGATTCGGTCCATGCATGGTGGTAACACTGTACACATTCTATAGATATATTAAAGGTAAAGGTGTACTCACCCATTTGGGTACAGTTTACAATAGCTGTCAGTACAGTCGATTCTCTCTTCGTTGAATAGATCAGAGTGGAGATGGAACAAATAGATAATACATATTATTGTTTCTTCCTTCCCCTTTTCATCTGTTTATGGTAGGGCATTGCATGACTTGGCTCTAACAGCTCTCTCATTCATTTTCATTTCTACTTGTGAACAATGTTTACGTGTACCTTTTGTACATTGAAAGAAACAATGTAGCCTGCATAACTACACAGAAAAGTAGCCTATGCAAGTGTAAGAGGATTTGCCAACAATAAGAAGTACATGCATATCTTCTGTCTTGTATAGTGCTATTTAAACAATGTCTACTACAACTATCAGTATATATCGCATTGTACAGATGTGTTATGCCTGCATGTTAATTTTTCAGTTATAGATTGTAATGTATTGTTTCTGTGTGTGGAAGAGACAGCACTATAATGGTAGCAGCTAAAGTATTTAGTTACATGTAAATTCGAAAACGTTGTCGACATCGCCCTTAAAATTTCTCCTGTGTCGATTGTCTATCTGTTGGTGTGTGCAGAAGGATCACTTTTCTCGCCTTGACAATGAATGGCTGGAGGCTATTCGAAAATTCTTTGTAGTAATCGTCATATGATGTGTAAGTTGTGTTGTTACATAGAAGTTCGTTTGCGTGGAATACGGCGTATTGTTTGAAGCAAGCTGTGAAGAGAAGCTCGGACATGTGAACGTATCAGCCTGTACCATCCACCACAGGGTCACCTCTTCCACCCTGTACAACTGCCTCTATGCTTTTGCACACACCACACACATACTACATGCAGTGAGAATTAATGCACCACACTCTTTCTTTGTGACTGTGAATATGAACTGTAATATGTAAATGTAGCCATTCATATTCATAATCACAATCAGTGATTTCATGTGTGATGGTGAATATTTGAGTGATTTTTCTACTATACATTTGTGGCCTGATGCTTTCTGTCGACATTTTAAAGCTCTTATCAACATGATGAATACCTTTTAAAGACGATTATTTTTTCTATTTGTTTATTTAGTTACACAACTCTTTTCTTTTCGTTTTTTATCATACAGATCCCATTTGTTGCATTTATTTTTGTGGGGGTGAGTAGAGATACGTAAGCATATTTATTGTGCAGAGACTGTAGCTACAGGCAAAGGCAATACAAAATTAAAAGCAAAAATGTCTGGTGAGACAATGTACATACTCGAGATAGACTAAGAGTAGCTTCTGTGGGTATTTATATCAGAAATTTCTTTTTTTACAAAATATTCTGCTGCATTTCGCATCTTTATCTAATCAACAGAAAATGTAGTTGTACAATGATTGCCAGTATCTCAATATTAGTTGGAGCTTGTTACAGTAATTTTTTACCGGCCTACCTGCTTTAAAGTGCAGTATTAAGGTGCACATAATGTTTGGATAATAAATGGCCAGATGTGATACATTGTTTTTGAGAAAATGAAGGGAAAATTCGTGTTGAGTGAGAATGGGATTTAGCAAAGGGAAAAAGAAATTTTGAAGTCAAGGGAACATTTTGATTCGAATTAGTGTGTGTGAACTGATTGCCAGAGTGTCGCTGTACAATCTAACACTTGTATTGTATATTACGACTTTTACGTGACTTTATTCTAATTGTTCGTGTTTTCTACGAAAACTAATTATAATTTCAATTGCGTTTAACAATTTCACTTTCAGGTAGTTCTTACAGGTAATTGGAGAAACACAGTGCTTAACAATTCAAGGTACTACAAGCAATTTCCTATATTGAAATAATGCACGATCTTATTAAGTAAGTTACATGGGCATGATGATTGCGCTAAAGGTCCCGTTCAAAATAAAGAGAACAAATTGAAACCCGTAAGCAGGAAAAAGAACTGCAGTTGTTACTTGTTGTAGGTATGCTATACTTAAAGAAACTACGAACCCGTCGGTAAAGCATTATCGTTAGTCAACTGAAGCAAAACCAACAAAGCAACAGAACCGTAAACTGAATCCGAAGCAACAGATGGAATTTTAAAATTTACTTACATACTTACAGAGACATATTTATAGATACCTATCGCGTAACCCACTGACGTAGTCCATATCAGTGTTGGGCAGCGGTCCAAGTTTTTTAGCTACCGGACCTGAATTTTTGAAAATTCATTGGGATACCTAGAAATGTGCTGTAACCACCCCCTACGGTGCATTTTACCTATCTTCTCTCTTCGGTCTAAAGTACATTTATAGCTACCAGACCTGATCGAAGTAATAGATCACAATGAGTCAAGTCACGTATGGATTCCCCAATTATAGTTGATCCCCATACAACAAAGATCAAAGTTGGCAATAAATAGTTCTCTGTTAACCTGAATTTGTTGAGCACATTGATTTATTCTTCAATTCAGAAGATGTTTAAGAAATTGCTGTAAGATGTAAAAACAAGGAAGAAAAACTAAATAGAACATCCTCTACATTGGTTTATAAAGGATATGCACTTTGAGAGTTAAGTAGTTGCCGCACGGCTGCAAATTGGAATAACCGTTCCATACCGTAACTTAAACAAAGCAAAGCTAAAAGTTTCGCATGCTTTCTGAAAGCCATGTATGTATGTCACAAAGTTCACTCGTCAAGTAGAGATCACGAAGATGCTCTTATAAGGGCACCCTCTGAGAACTTTCTGCACTCTGTCTATATAAGTAAGTATAAAGTTGCTATCTACGCTTTATGAAATGCATAACTATCCATGACATTTTCCGTTCGACTGCACTGCACTGCTTGGGAAAAAAATGGGGATGCTAAACTCAACTATATCTACAGTACCTAGTAAATTGTAATTGTAATAACAGAACCCAGTGGGAATGAGTGGGCACATGCCTGTCATTATTAGAGGATGTGTAATAGCATGCTAGTGTAGATGGCTTTTTAGCAGAGTCGCAGTCGGTAAAATAAAGAGACTACTTACAAATTACGAGAAGTCTGCGGGGAAAATATTGCACAAAAACTACAGTGTACGAATCCATTGTCTAGGAAGCTGTGCAAAAGGGAATGGGTGTTTAAAAAGTAGATTTTTACCCACGCAATTTGTGGATATCCCTAAAAATAAAATGGCGCTTATTTGGTTGATTGTGTGGAATAAAATAATGTAGTTCATGTCCTGTCGCAATCTCTTCACCATTAAATTAAGCATGAAAGTACAGAGTAGCTTCTCTATCCTATCACAACTCACAACATTCACGTCGTTATCCTCATTACTCCGCTTGGTTATTATAGTATTGTCATCCTGAAATTATCTACAAAAGGTAGATTGGCTGTACAGTGGAATGCTGAGCTGTACGTGTGTTTTGTTGATTACAGGTGTACCATAGTTAATGTACAAAGTTCGTAGTAGCTTATAGCTTTAGGTATAACGTTATAAATAAATATACTTATATATGTGTGTGCAATGTTTGTACTAGTGAGTTCTTTGCTGTTTTATTTTGCGTTGTTTGTATTTCAGAGTAAGTACAATTTAAAATGTAATGTTAATGTACCGGTAGATTGTTTTGAATTGACGGAAAGCAGCTCAGAGTGCACTGATGCTTGTTACGTAGTTCTTACGTTACATGTCTACGAGAAGAATACTTTTAAAAGTATTTCACTGTTTACAACAGAGAAGAGACAAAGACACTTCACAGAGAGCTTATGCGTCCGGTATTCTATTGTATTTGCCAACTATCGCTATTCTAGTGAAGTAATTGAAATACTTGACTAGAGCAACTCTAGCTGAATTCTATACACTGTATACATACTCATGTGATTGTACCTAGTTCAGTTGGTGTTGTGTATAACACAGTTATAGTTATCTATCTAGATTTTATTTTTCTCGTGTACCTTGTCCATATGCATTTTATTTTATGACCGCTGTTTTTATATTTTCTTTCGAAGGCGTTTATTACGTGAGAAATTTATACCATAATTACGAGTACATTCTTTAACTATTTTTCAATTGCTCTAGACTCTAAGCAGCAGAGAGTGCACATATTTATTTAGTTGGAATGTTGTTGTTACATTAATGAGATTTTACATTTAGCTTGAATGTATTTAACATGAATGAGTCTCAAAGGCTATGGCTTCGCAGTGAGAACGGTCTTGTTAATTGTCATGTGAGTCGTTTGTATTGTACTGTACGTGTAAACAACATGACAGTGTATGAGAATGAGATTGGGATTATTAAGGAAATGATCTTGAATTGGATGTGCACATGTGTACACAGAAGAACTAGGTGATAAGAATTCTCTATGCATGCAACTATGCAACTGACATTATTATATTTACTTACAACAGTAATGAAATATGTATATTGTGATATTTCTCGTGTAGCAGTTGTAATTGTAATGTCAGCAATGATCCTAGTTCAGGATTTCCTGTACTGCTCTATATTTTAAATTAGTTAGTTGCTTTGGTTATTTTTCTGATGCCGTGAATGAAGCAAATCGTGACCATTTAAATGCGATCGCGCTTAACACTAGTACAAAGAGTGCAATAATATGTAGGGTCGAATTAAAAGACTGGCTGTCATGTTTTTTGACACCCTGCGAAGGTAGACAACTCATCAGACAATCTTTATTTATAGCTGGATTTTTTAAATAAGCGTAGAAAATATGTCGATATTTTATAATGCGCCTACATAGATAAGTTTCATAACAATTGAATGAATGGAAGTATTATAATATAATGGCCAACGACATTACTGTGTATAGCCACTGGCTACTTATATTGTTAGTGACAGATGAGTACTCCCTCTGAGATGAGTATCTGCAGACAAGCAAATTTCATCGTCACATCTGTATTGAGCAAACTCATTACATTAGTAAATTGGTTTGGCTTATTAGCTGGCTGTGCTTCTCCCATTAGGATAATAATATTGTTGTGTCTTAAAGGAAATGAGATGATGTGTCATGGATAACAACAGTCAACAGTCAACAGTGACAAAAAGTACACAAGAATAATGTGCAAGTACCTAATGGATGTCTCTTGTTCTTTTCCTGTCATTTTCAGGTCATTCTGTACTGCTCTGCTGATTTTTTATTAGATATTGCATTACTTATAGTATACTGCGTAACTGATCTGAATCAACTAACCAGATTCTCAACGGCCCATCTTGCATTTTCCTTTGCTTTTCAAATACATTTTTTACTAATGACAGTAGTGGCTGTCGTGCATGGGAGGTACTAGTACTGATGTGACGAGAGGTTACGTTTTGGGTATTGTAAAAGCCTTATAAGAGAATTGAGCGAAACTAAAGCAGCATTATTACTGGTTGGGTTGACAGGGCGCACCTAAAATGAAAATAATTATTATATTTTTAATTCCACTACTTTCATGTGGATAAGCATTGCATAAAAATAGTAATTATACAAAGTGAAATCTGGGGGTATAGCGAAATATTGACAGGATCTAATCCCAATAGCAGCTGTCCTCAACGTAAAATTATACGTGTGATAAAATTTTAATTATTTCACAACACAATTGAATTTAAAGAGGTTTGTTTGTTATTTATAGTTCCTCGGATTCACCGAAGCAGAGCATCCTAAAGGAATTGATGTCGTGAAAGACTGCATCCGCAAATTGAAGGAAGACGAGGAGATCCGTAGGGCAGAAGGTGGTAAAACACCAAAGGCGAGTGATTGAATATTACTTAAATTTATATTACAGTACGTATTATTACATAATAGGGTACATAATATTGGGCATGTAGTGTATATTAAATTAATGTTAAGGTAACATGAACAGAAATGCAAAGAGTTTCATTTCTACAACGTGAGAAATTTGAAATTTGAAAAGGCTAATATGAAGATACAGATTTATTTGATCGACAGCAATAACACTTTATTTGGTGTTTCAAAATAGGTTGGTGGTGTCGTACACTTGCTTATTACTTATAGGTATTAGTAATTAGCAAACTTATGTATTAGTTTGCTAATTGGAGCATTCTAAGGACAGATTTTGCTTTCAATTCTGTTCTGGATTTATCGTGGATGCTTCGAATGTGATTACGCACGATACGATAATATTGCTTCTCTTTGCCACAGATCATAGTGTCGAATCCTTTCTTAACTTTTTTAATAAAAAGCAAGAATTAATTATTAAACATAAAACTCTTTGACACTATCCTTATCAGTATAGTGGAAATCACGCCCTTCACTATGTATACCTTTCTCCGTGGACCCATGTCAATTTAAAAATTACAATGACTAACGACGGAACAAATTCTACTCTACAATCTATCCAAACTCGAATTTCGATTTTTTTCCCGTCATTACTCATCCTTTACAAGTCCCTTGAATGGTAAGATACACAATAGCGTGCATAAAATACACATAATATGACAAACAAAGTCATTTGACTGTTGTGAATTTGGAATAGCTTGTTTACATGTCTAAGTACTAACTAGAAAATAATGGGTTGTGTGCCACATGGACAGGAAAATTAGCGGAGACTAATTGAAAGTGAGAGGATATTAATAACTTCCTCTGTTAAATTGTAATGTGCAAATAAACCCTTAACTAATGCAAATACGAGTCATTCAGCATGTTTATTGGCGACACAGTCGAGAACATATTTTGACGTGGTTAATTGAAACACAATCATGAATGGGCCAAGTTATTTCTACATTCTACACTTTACAATAAGATCTTAAATTGGAAAGAGACAGCTGTATAGTAGCTAAAATAAAATTGTAGTTTAGTGCATGTCACCCATAAGTTTGTAAAAGTAAAATTAAGCTTGCAACATCAACATAAAACAGAGGTGAAGTGATTAATGGACAACAATAAATTAGAATTGAATAGGCAATTTGGTTGGAGATAGTTAAATTTTGACAATGCGAAGGAAACGGGGAATTTTCCACGGTTTGTATCCGTGACTCGAATTCAACTTTCATAGACAATAACTAACTACTTTGTCTTCTGTGCAAAGTCCTTGAAGTTGACATGAAAATCCTATTTATAGGTTTCCACTATTTATTTTCACCTCTTGATGCTAAGCCGTACACAACAAAAATACCTAAAGCAACATTGGTGTCTACCTTCTGTAGTAAGATACGACTGCCCTACCCCAAATCTTCTTTAATTTTTAGCTAAACCTGTGAACCAAAGATCCTCTGCCTTTCTACTACTCGGAATAAAGTATAATTCATAACTCTCAACCCAAACAAAGAATTCTTCGTTAGTTTTGTCGTTACAATAGACAAGTTACCTTGATTTCAAGAGAGTACATAAGTGTAACAATAGGCCAAATAATAATTGCACTAATAATTTAATTCCTTTTGCTAATCCATTCAAACTAGAGCAAATCATGATTATATTTAGCTTGTATCTCACAATATTCTCTGACAATTTTCACATTATGAGGTAACAATTCATACAAAACATTTTAAAAATAATATGTCAAAAGAATATAAAGGCGCAACAACAGGCTATGTATCTTCAAATCATCAAATCATTGCATTTTTAGAAATAACATAC
>JABASC010001792.1:0-20952 GCA_019776185.1 Plutomurus gul | reverse complement strand
TCCCTATTCCCTATATACACTCTGAACAACGATGTGAATGCATGTCTGCGTCTTCACTAAGCTCTTACACACACACATTACTGCATTTCTGTCCACTACATTACTAGACAGTCTCGTCCGTATACCGTAGACTTTATGTCAAGATCCTCGCATGAATTCGTTGAAATCTTCAATCCCCTCTTCCAAACAGGCCACACTGCTGAAAAATAATACGACTGCGAGGGTGGTGGAAGCTAATTTTACTTTTCGTAAAATGCATATTCTTTGCATTGTGACTTGAATGAGGTAACTCCTTTTTTAGATTTTGGCAGAGAAAAAGGGGAAACTTTTGAATTCTGTTTATGCTGAATGTACTAATGAGAGCGACGGGAAGCGGAATCTCTTGTGAGTCATGTTGTAGGTGTATGTATACATTGTATTATATTTGGTTGTCGTAGTAGGTGTGTACTTCTGTCCTAACTAAGAAGGTAAGCAGTTAGAATATATTTACCTCTCCCCAGTCATCCCACAGAAGATAATTGACATACGATGGCAAAAGTTTGTTATTTAAGGTCAAAAGTAAGATGACATAAGCAAAGTGAGTCAATTGAGTTCAGCACACCATAATCTCGAAAGTATTGTCTGCTAATAATTCACGCATAGCTAGAGTGTCTCAACTGTACAAACAGTCAGAGAAAAAAAGATGGGCTAGTCAAAACTACAGTAGTCACCCCATATTGCATTATGATATCATCTGTTAGCCTAGAAAGTGAAGTGAAGTCAACCAAACCAACCCTGTGGCATGTACAAATAGCAGATTTGAAGACCGGCAGCAGTAAAAGTAAAAAGATGCAGGGCTGCTCAACGTAACCAAACCACATGAGTTGCATGCACAACACTTCATACTTATTTCTTCATTCAAAACATCTCATTCCTTGACGTGTGTCTAAAATTCTAAAAAGCCCATTTGTCTTACTTTGTAAGGCAAAAGAGAATTAGCTTCGTTTTGCAACCCTTTAGTGTAGCCCATGTTGCTTGCTCTATCATTTCACAGTAGCAAAATCCACTCGCCTATTTTTTTCTTCTGTTGCATCCCCGACTATATCGTATAATAATAATGTATACAGAGAGTATTTCCTGCAATCATCGCATAACTTGATGCTTTTAACTTTGACTCACTAGGGGCGAACAATCAAATCGAATGTGAAACATCCACTGTATCTCTCTGGGGTTAAAGGAGAGTCAAGACCAGTTTCGTGCGGCTCCTGAGATCGAGATTAGAAAAATGAGAAGGTAAATCTCAATTTATCTATATCTTTAGGTAAGGAACGAGTCCATGTATGGCAAAGTCAAAAAGCCTTTCCCGGTTTGGATTGAAGTTATGGAAATTGAGAGTTGCATCTGCAGTAATGTTCTATTAGTAGAGGTATTTATGCGTTTAGGCAACAGACACGTCTACGCGCTACGTACTATGTAATGTAGCGTGTGATGTTGATGGGAAGACTTCAAATTCGAACAACTTATACGTAGTAAGTGCAGATACGAATACGACTCGACTGCTCACAACAATTCCTTCAGCTCAGCATACAATTTCCTTAAAACTAACTACATGCTACAACAACTAGACTTACGGAGCTTCGTTGTCTATTATGTATGTAGATATACATACTTGTGGTAGTAGGGAATATCTGTAAGTATGTAGGGATTTACTTGTAAGTACGCGAGATAATATATGATAGCATAGGCTGAGAGTACAGGAATTACATAGGAATGTTTTAATGTGATGTGAGATGTTTATTAGACTTATTGCTGTAGTTTCCCTTGCTAGTGTTCTAAGACCGAGAGCTTACTTTAACCATTACAATGCATAATAATAGGAAAAAAGACAAAGAGGATAAAAAGAAGTGTTTACAATGACTGACCTGGTGTGGAATGGTGTTGGCCAACGTGAACACAACGAAGATGAGGCACAAGAAAAAGGGCCCTTGGGGTCCTTGTAGTCCCTTAAACCAACTCATTGTCAAGTCAAGTCTTTCTTGGAGGTGATCCTTTCAAGAGGAAACTCCACTGGCAGCTTTTTATAAAGTTGGTGCTGGCTCGCTTAGTAAAACGTGTACTGTTGTAGTCGTATTTGTAAGGTAACACGAAAATAACAGCAAACTATGAAGCATTCTTCTTCTCCGCACTTTTGTTCGATTGTCCAGTTAAAGATTTAACACAATCTACTCTCCGCCTAACAACATTTCTCTCTCGACTACAAACACAAGCTAAACTTCACTCATAGTTAAACAGAGAGTCAACTTGAGTCGAGCTCGCTCGCCAGCACCTCTCCAGATTTTCAATTCTAATTATTCCTGATAGCTGCTAGATTGAAGATGTTACGCCGACAGGACAGTACGCAGAGTTTTTCCTTCTCTTCCACTGAATTCAATGACCAAGTGAAGTCGAGAAGCCCCCTGGGTCCTCTTTTACGAGTTGCTTTCTGTTTGGCACTCTATATGTTTTTTATAACGACTGTGTACTTACTTGCAAAGTGTCCACGTCAATTTCTCGCCTCTATTCGCGTGGATGACCTTAACGAGTTAAGCTGTTGATGTTGGCGATGGGGAGACGATCCCACGTTTTACGTTGATTGTTGGCAATTAATATTGAGAATACAGGTAAAGCGACGTCCTAGGTTGCTACTCGTTTAATAATAATGTATTTGTATTCCAGAGACTTACGCTAACGAGCTGTTTTCAGAATCAGCTGCCCACTGAACTCATTCACACAGAGGGCTTGATGAATATGGAACGAAACAGTTTTAATGACGCTGGAATATTTATCTTCAGGACCGAATTGCCCTCACACAATGCATTTCTGTGCTCTAAAGTGTTATGTAGAAGTTTCTCGTTCGTCTACTACACACTGTCTGTGAATGAGACTGTGGCTGCGACTGACTTGACTTGTGGGAGCGGATTTGAGATTTTTGACTCCAGTTCTCTTCTGCTCGGCTCATAAAAGCACCAAGTAGACTGTTCTCAGTTCTCGAAGGAATATGGAGTAAACCTCGTCTCAGGTTAGGTCAACGAAAATGTCAGTACCCTTAGAAATTTTTTTTCTTCTGTTTATTCTAATGTGATTTACTTATATATTCGATGAATTACCTACGGAGTATTGTTTTTAATAAAGTAATACATGCTGTACAGTAATACAGTGTGTAATGCAGGGACCAAGAACTACTTAACTCGGCAAGCATAGTAAGCCGACTGAGATACGGCGAGAACGTATGCACTCTCCCCTTCACTTGACTATACTTGACTCGGCACTTCCACACTGCGGCTCTCTGCTTCTTCTTCTGATTCTGTTCGTTCTGATGACTTGACTTGAGTTGGCTTGGTTCACAGTTCGCTCTCACAGAGTCAGTTCACTTCTCTCTCTCTCTCTCTATGTATGTATTCTTGTGTACTCTGGGTGAGCTGTGTGAGTTGAGTTGACTGAAGTCTGAGCTGAGCGCCGAGATTTTCTGATTCTTTCTCTCTCTCTTTGACTCTCTATCTACTATCTAGTACTATCTATATATGTGCTTGTGTAAACTGTAAAGCTTGTAGTCTGCTGAAGCAGCCGCATATACGCCCCATACCTATCTTTCCTACAAATTATCCACAGCACTATTCAACATGACGCCTTGCAATGTTCCAACAGCACCTTCTCGGACCACGATTACCTTTGTCTTCCTCTCATGACTGCCCTTTTCATTTTCACTTCTCAAAAATTTGTCTAAGTAAGTCTTGACTCTTCTTCTTCGGTTCTCCTTCTTCCTTCCTTCTCCACCAACAAAAGTTGAGTGAGCCACAGATTCTGTGAACAGATACACAAATACCTAGTTGCAAGCACCAGGATGATCACTAACGATGAACTTTCTCGCTAGTCTTCTCTCACTCTGCAACAAGACATGGCATTATAGAGCCATCACTAAAAAAAAAGAGATATTACCATGTTTCCGACAGACGAATTATTACTGCACTAAATGCATGATTCACAACAGTGACTGACGAGACACGAGGAATATTATTATTACCGTGTTGTTGCTGCTGTCGTTCCAAGTCTTGTTTCCTGAGTAGGCCCAGTCAATACAGCATCACAATCAACAGTACCTCTTCCAGTGGCCACGCTGCTCTCTACTACCAGACAATAATACAATGTACAACCAAAAATTCACTATTTTACTACTTACTCGACACACAGGCTAAGCAAGCGGGTATGGCACAAAGCAACGGCAAGAATCCAAGTGTAACCCATGGTGCGTGTGTGTATATCTACAATGTTGTATGCAGCCACCGGCTGTGTCCACCTCAGGGACTCCAGGCCAGCATATCTCTCGCCTGAACAGAAACGTTTCTGTGTTATGGTGATCAATTCACTAGAAAATACTCATTGTTGGCTAGACAAGACACAGGGAGAGAGAATTCCTTAATTCTCTCTCACCCGAAGAAATAACAGACTCCTAACTAGATATCTAAGTAGGTACACAACAGTAATACATAATAAGATGGTGCGTGAAACACACCTGCATCATCTTCGTCACAGTTAGTGGAAGGAGAACCTCGTTCTTTATTAGCGTTTCACAGTGGACGGCTTGTAATTCTTTGTTGTCATCCTCTGGTCTGTTACTTCTGTGTGTATTAGGTGTGTAGTATGTGAGAACGAGTTGCTTGGCGCATTCTGTAGCCCACTAAATGCATAAATACTTCTCTGCCCACAGATCAGACAGTCAGAGAGCCTATAACAGTATTTTGTACTCTAACGCAGTGCTGAATGGTGGCCACTATTTTTTTTGCTTTATTACACGATCCAATTATAAACACACGCTACACTATAGCAGAGAGAGAGAGAGAGAGAGATAAAAGATGTGTGGTAGCTAATAATTATTATTTTCTTTGTCTGCATGCCATGGCTATCTTCCAATGGGTGTATTCACCCATCTCTGATAATCAGCACTTTCAATTTGATGAGATATGTTACTGAGCTTACGCTACATCATATTGCATTCGGCGATTACGAGGAAAACGTTGCATTTCACATCAGCAATTAATTTAAACGCAGGCAGGCTCCTTGTAAGAAAAAAAAACTTTTTTCGTACAACCTGCACAATTCATTAATAATTGATAGGAAGTTCTTAAAGAGCTACGAACTACTACTACTACTCCAACAAATTAATACATACAGATAGCTGGATTCTCAGAGTTAGTTACTAGTGCCAATAAATCTTTGTTGATAAATACATATTTTATGTGCAGGTAATCCATGTCTAGACAGCAGTCTTCACAATGCAATGAGTATTTGCACAATTTTTCTTGCTCGGTTAGTTTCACTTGTTACAGAGATTTGGTTAAAATGAGATGAACGGTGAACCCAAACGTCTTTGACTTTTGACAAGGCAAAATATCAGTATTACTACTTGTGAGAAGTATAAAGTAATAATAAAAGCTGACGTACACTGTTCAGTCTTCGAACTCTGCATGCTGTGGTATGAAATTAGCTGTGAATACATAACTAAATTATATTAAGCTTCGGCACGCACTGATGTATGTAACTTTATTAATATACATGACGATAATTCTGAGTGCAAAAGAAATCCAATGTTATCACCTACTAATAAGTGTGGGTGTACACATAGTGGATAGAATAGCACTGCGGTGGTTCCTAGCACCCTGGAGTCGCAATCCAAATGTACACAATAGACAAGACCATTATTGTTGCTGTATGTATTATACGGGTAAGAATTGGCATGGGTTGTAGTTGTAGTTAGTTGGCCAGACAATACAATGTTGTAGTACATAAATAGTGGTGAATGAAGGAGAGTTGAATTCAGGAGCAAGATGAATTGTTGAGTTGACTTTAGAGAAGCGACGAGAGAAGAGCTTATATTAGGAAAACTCGTTAATTAATATCACACGCGAGTTTTTGGCATGACAGAGAAACTATAATTGGCATCGTACAAACTGCTTAGCTGAGTGCTAAAGTTGAAATATTCAATTTAATTCCTAACCACTAGCGTTTCAATTGGTTTTCTTTCTTCATCTTCTTTTTCTGTGGCAAATTCGAGTCGCGACCTATCTCATCTGTTGCAGCTGCGTCTTGCAAGGAGAATGAATTGAAAGAGTTGTCTGAAAACAATTGAGTCAGCACATTAGCGAAAGAACGATCGGATTTCTACTGGATAATAATAATATTGTGCACTCTCTCGCCTCTCTATAACTTTATTTTAGGGATGATGTGATATTTTCAATTCCATATGTGAGTGAGTGAGTGAGTGAGACAGAGAGAGAGAGGCTGTAGAGTACTTACATGGAAATGGGACGAACTGTACGATTATTTTTGACAGCACGGGCGTATAAGGCATACAACGCTGAGAGGTAGATGACCAAAATGACCACATCATCAAATGGAGCTTATTCCAGTCGGTTGACTCGTCGCTCTCTTTCTAATGGCTGCCAGATAATAATTCCATTATGTAACAATTCTTATTGTTTTCTTTCACGAAACTTTGAAAGCAGTTGATCCAGTCTTTTCCTTTCATTCTCCTCTGATTATATTATTCCCCCGAGTTCATAAATACTGCATGACTTTTTCCGCTAATATTTTATGTACCTAGCTTTTATTCAAATGAGACTGATCCGCTAACACGTTAATGGTACTACATACACACAATATGCAAATAAATAAAATAGCAATGTCGAGACCCTACAATGCCGTGTGTACCTACACTCACATCGACCCTACTAATGTATTGTCAATCTCTACTCAACGTCTAAAACACCAAACTATTTACTACTGTAAGTATGTAAGGATTTGCAAATGCATAAATCGAAAACATATCATCCACTTATAAGCACACATATTTTCCCATTCTTCTTTTGGTCGTGTATTTGCACTGCTCTCAACGTAGAATCATCAAGACAGACATAATGTTTGTAAAAGTAGTTTTTTTTCTTCTCTCTGCGGGTTTATCGCGGTTCTAGTAACTTATTATGGGCAAGCAGGCTTTGTGCTCGAATACACTGGTTGTTGTACAGACCCTAATTTACATCATTCTATAGTATTGCAATAATGTATGTACATATATGCATACATTATTATCTACATGATGTATTGCATTGAATGTGTAGAATGAAGCTTCTTGGTAAGTCCCAACAATAAGTGCACTGCAACGACTACTACTTGATGTTGTGTGTGCCTCTTTGCTTGTAGCACAAATAAAAATGCATTAAAGTACAGATAGGATAAAAATTGTATCCACCAGCCTATGACTTACTTAAATCTTGTACTATGTTGCAGTAGGCTGGCAAGACTCATCTCATGTTAATTGATATTAGTCAGTAGTTCGTTGAAAGCCGTAGACATATTCTAAAGAGTCTTATTCCACTTGAGTAATAATCAGGAAAATTCATACTGAAGGTATTACTATCCGGTTTTTTGCCTTCCGGCTCGAATATTAAATGCAATTTTCCATCGGATTTTAGCTGTTTATGTGGATTTGTTGTCCTATGGCTGCTGGATAATTGTATCAGAAAAATATTATGCTCAATCGATAACACATCTCTCTTAAAATCAACTTCCATCTTATAATAATCAATATAACTTACTTTATTACATGGCGGAGCGCAGAAAAACGACCAATCGAGGAGGGAACAAGTTTTCCGCACTTCTAGGCGATGGTGGTTGTTGATAGTCTGTCGGTCGACTCGACTCTTCCCAATTATACACTATTTGGCATTGACACTCCTGGTCTTCCTACTTACACTTACATCTAAATATCTACCTGAGAATCCCATCTTCTGTCCTGTCTACCTTTATAATATTTCTAGTAGCAAGATTCCACTTTACCTCCTTCCCTCACCTAAATTATTTACTTTATTAGCAGCTACACACTAGAGCGACTTTTTGCAATGTATCATTTTCATATTCATAAACACAAATTGCTGGTGTATTTATATGTATAGTATAGTATGTAGGATGGCAGGAACAAATGCTATATAAGCGTCGCTTGGCTCCTTGCCACTGAAAATGTAGTTTATGCGATATGCGTCGGCCAAGCAAAAAAACTAATTGCGTGAAGGGAGACCGCTATTATATGGATATTTGTGTAGTTGTCTGCAAACATGTTGGGGTCGACGATGCCACACATCTGCAACACAATATCAGTAAACTATTTATAATTATGATGATTACAAGATGAAGAAGAAGGCGAACATATGTACCTGCAGAAAGTATTGTAGTCAGATGGCTAAAATATTTTGCATTCTCACAACAAATCAAAAATTGGAAGGTTGCTTTCCTTAAATGTGAATTGAAAATGGATTCTTACATGAAGAATCATTTTTAGTAAGCATATCCCTTAAGTTATTGCACATTAGGGTCTCTTCTCTTATGTTTTATTCAATTTAATTGACCAATGTTGTGTAATTCACTTTTCTTCCTTGTGTCGAAGAAACACGTGGTGTGTTCGTCGGAATGTAATTACTATACAAATATGTAACGAATAAACAACAATTTAGTATCCAATAAAATGCGATGGTGCGAGTCACAGGTATCTTCGCATAGCGCCGTGTTATTATCCTTTACGTAGGACACATTTTCAAAGAATTTATCGTCCTTTTGTGCTGTGTGTGGGAGGTTAAATTAGCCATTAAATTGAAAATTGCATGAAATTAAAGCGTCACGTTGAACCTAATCTATCTTGCTGGGCTGTGGGAACGCAACGATGTATTTATGCGAGCAGACTTAAAACTGTGATGAAATTGAAATCTCAAGCTCTATATATTATTTTCCTCGCCACCATCGGTGTAACCTAAATAACGGGAGAATTTATGGACTGCAGACGTCTATTTTGTTAAACAAGAGTAAAAAGTAGTTGAAAATGAACTCGTTCCATCGGGAACACACTGTGAGATATTACAGTTACAGTTCCAAAATTCGGAGAGCTATGTGATCACTCTAGGCTTGTGAACTGGAATCACAAGAGAGAAGCTAGCATTTTGAACACCAGAAAGCGCTCACCATCTCCTATCCCCTTTCCCTACCAACTGGTTTGTCCTCATTAGCTTATCCTTGAAATGCATTCATTGAATTATTTGACTGTACTTTTACCGACAATTAATTTCTAATCAAAAGTGTTTTACATTACAATGGATGAACACGAAACTATTAGTGAGTACTAAATAGAATGCATCTGCATAACTCACAATTTTTCTGTAATATTTGACACGTTTCTTTACACTCCCCCATAAATGAATGTAGTTAAGCATCTGTAAAGCAATCACACAATAGAAATAATTAGCATAAGAATACGTCGCTTTTCCTTTTTATTCCCATATTGTGTGGCTGACAGTGGTGGAGAAGTTGAGATACTCACAAAGGAATTAGATATTATGTAATGTTTTAATGTTTACTCTTCCCACCTCTAGCTCTCTCATTACTATTACTCACTCTCAGTGTCCGTCATGAATTATCTGTCCAGCTTGTGCAGACATTTCCTATTTGTTCACTACATTCTCTCTTCTGGGCATATCCACTCTCAATGTAAAATGGAAACACGTGGATTTGAACAAATGTTTCCAGTTTCACTCTTGCATAATCAACGATTTCCATGTTAGGAACATCGTCATCAGATTGCACACAAACTATGTAGCAGGTTTCATCGAATAAAATTCCAAGTTCAAGTTCTGATATAGAAACTACCCACACCGTATGCAGTATAAATATAAAGAGTAATTTTCAAGATTTACCTATAGTAAATGCTAGCCTACAGTAACAGAAAAAATTGTTTCATACATCAGTTAATGCATTCATGAGAGGTACCTAAGGTTTTCATTCATTTCTCACTGTAATGGTAACAGAACCGCCATAAAAATAATTCAAGTCATTATTACAATCTATGTACATGGAGATATTATTATTTATGTATGAGAGAGCATTTATTGGTTTCTAAGGTACATTATAATATGTTTGTGCACACAATGTGTGTAAGATTGCCAGCTTGCTCTTATAAGTTAGAGACGGAATTGTTATTGTTGTTGTATCGTGAACATATCTGCACGCAAATATAGTAGAAGATAGCATCATGATGAGATTCCTATCTTTGTGATATAAATTCATTAGATACAAGTCTCTATGTTTCAACTTTATTACATTGTATGAAAGTGGTCGCTCGCAGAGAGTTCCGTATGTCAGTTCTTCCTGTCAAAATAAACTTACCATTACAGTTTGTCGGCACAACTCTCTACCCGCTATCTTGCATCCCAGTCTATATCTCCAATCTAACGTCAATTTAACTTTTCTATTTGACTCGGGCTGCCGTCAAGTTTCCCGCAGCTCCACTCACAATTTCACCATATATGTCAGCCACTACATAATACATTTACCACTTATACACATGAATATGAATGCAGATACCTATATATTATATTCTGTATCCTTACAAGAAATTGCATGATTGTTTCATGCCTTTTCAGTTCAACAGCTTAAATATCGTTCGTATTATGATATCATGTTAATAGTTTCCCATTGTATGTAATAGTATTTCATTCAACGAAGCAGCGGTATTGTCCCACCATTCATCGAGTGCCTCCTAACATCATCCTTCTCAGTCCAGCGGGATGCACGTTGCAGACTGTAAGTTTTAAAAAACGCCCAATTGAATGTCCAACTTGGCATCTCGGTGGGCAATGAATTTCCTTTGTTGGTTAGATGAAGCTGAGAACAATTTATTACACATTACTACTAGAAACACTATCTGAACACACAACATCCATTAATGCGCAATTAATGCACTTACTAGACGTAAATCTGGATAGATGCGCTATTAGGCCAACAGGAATGAAGGAATAGGAAGATGTGAATGTACAGCATATAAAACGAACACTTGACTTTAGTCAATCTGTGCACTACACCGTGAACCATCCATCAACGTGCGTAATGTAAATGCGTATTTAATACTATAGCCAATTAGTCAAATTGACCAAAATTCGTGGTAGTACCTTGGAGTTGCGTGAACATCAACACTCACGGTAGCCAAACGATGTAATTAAAGAAACAAAAACAACAAAGGGCGTGTTTAATGCGTTATAGTTGGTTTCAATTAACTGAATTAAATACAGTGTGGCCTCTTGTTGAAATTCAGAAGGAGCTTCTGATGGCTAGCCCCACATCATGTGTACACCACCTTAGAAGGATAGACCACCATGGAGTAATTCATGATGAAAGTCTTTATAGAACCATTCATCCTTCATTTGCATCTATGGTGTGCATGATATAGTAGTAGTGCATGATATATGATTAATGTGGTAGACTGGACTAGACTCATTAGTGAATGAGAAAGTGAAATTGCGCTTACACTTGTTTTCCACATTTGAGAGAGAGAGCGAGAGAGAGAGGAGAGAGAGGTGTAAGCCTAAGCCGAGAGTAAAGTTCGTACTTGGATTTACGTATGAAACGAGAAGACTGCTGCTGCTTGGTGGCTCGGTGAATTCGTGGTGTAATGTCTACTCGGAGTACAATAACAGTGGCAACTCAAGCAATGCATAGAAGTAGCATTCGATTCAAGTCAGCAGTGTTTAACTCGGGTCGAATGTATAAGTCGAATAACTGTTCTAGCGTGGGGGGGTAGCATTAGGTAGCTGAGAGTGTACCCGCTCTGTCTAGGATATTTCTATAAAGTATATAGTAGAGCGTACACAACAAAAACACGAACAGAGACACTAGTATGTATTATAACGTAGGGAAAAGGTCCTGGCCAAGCCAACTTTACTCATGGCGTTATCGAGTTTTCATCGAAACAAGTGAAACAGGCAAATCTCACTTGAGTCGACTGGATACGCAGTCGCAGTGGCAATGATAATACGACACTGGTAAATATTATAGAACGCAATACGTACTAAAGGACGTATGTGCACTGTGTTCGTTCGTATTCAGGAAGGGCTGTGGAAGAGGAGAGCGAGAACGAGCCAACAACTCCACACGGCATACTCTCTCGTACACTTCCAGTGTAATAGACCTTGGTAGCTGGAGAAATTTCCATTCCAGACCAGTCCGCACTTTTCACAGAGTTTGTCGGAGAAGACGGAATTCTTGTTGGAGTTTTAGTTCCATTCTACTTTCCCTCTCCGTCTGCATCCCGTCTCTGCCCCTTATTTGAAGAGGCACACACGGATAAAATAATATAATTTCTCTATACTCTCTCTCTAGCTATTGCTCATCTATGAGAGCGTGTGTTCTTCTTGTGCATCACAGAAACTACAATACAATACAACGGAGCACATCGCATCACACAGACAAAAGGATACATGTAGCGAGAAGTGGAGAACTTCTGTGAAACAGAACACAAGTAGCTGTCACAAAAAGGAAAATGCTCTGTTGACTGGCCCTTTCAAGAAGATTACTGTAGTGGCATATTTAATTTCACCTCTGACACGATTTCCAGCTTCTTCACTTCTATATCACTTTCTCTGTAAGTGAGCCACAGCACTTTTCTTCTCTGTCATGTCATTTACTATTGAGCAATAAGTAAGTGGAAATTCTGGTTTTTGTTCTGTCTTCATCTCACAAGACTCGACTGCTCAAGGTAGTTCCAGATTAGACACCGACCCAAGTACGTACGTACAAGCAAGGTAGTAATACTAATTATTATATTGCGTCTTCAACTTTACCATGAGTGAAAGTAACAAAAGAAAGCTATCTTACTCTTTACAAGGGTGAAAGTTTTCTGTGCAACAGAAGTTCATTTGTTGGTTGATTGTGTACGATAATTGATTTAATATCCGAGAAAGGGTGCTCCGTTTATAACGAAATTAATTCAAGGCGAAAATCTTATTTGAGAATATTTAAATATTTGTGAATTCCCTTATAGACAAATAAGTGGAGACGTGTAATACTACGAATAACTTCATTACATCTAGATTCGTGCATCTCTCTGTGGGCATATAAGGTGTATAGTGAGCTGTTGGCCAATGCTGAATGGAGAACTTTGCCAACCCCTTGTCTGTAAGAGTCATCGTGTCTGAGCGTCATCGAGTCTGGCTTCTAGCAGTGAAAAGTCCGTCGGAAAATGCAGGGAAAGACTCTGCTTACTTAACAAGAGTGCTTGTTTGACGTTGACGTGCTTAATTAACCCAGAAGGGCACAGAGGATACTGTTTTTTTCTAATTAATTATTAGCGGCCTGTGCAGTCCTCATTAGAACGACTCTCCGCGGTGAAGGGCATAAAGGACGTTCGATATTCTGTTAGTGTGATGCACTTGGTAGTGGCAGCAGCACCCTTCCGTCTCCGGCGCCGCTAACAAACACATACTTCTACGAGTAAATAATAAACCGCCAAGAGTGACAGTATACTTACTATATAAATGTATTAGTGTGGTGGGCAAAATGAATACATATGTTTGAAAGAAATAAGACGAGCTGAAATTCTACTTTCAATTCAGTTGATCTGTAATACAGATAGTTGTGAAACACTTTCTTCACATTCGGATCCTCTCTTTTGGTCTACTTTACATCGTCGACAACTTTCTCCTTCCAACTTTAGCCTTCGGGATAGAAAGTGGCCGAGGAAAGTCTCTGGTGAACCAGGTAAGCTATAAGTAAAAGTTCTTGAGAGTTGAATTCGATTAGATGATAAGGCACTCTTGGAGAAGTTATCAGGTACAACACTCCCAGGTACTTTGTTATTATTGAGATAGGATAGAGGATTATGTACAAGTAAATGCAGTGCCTACATATATACCTCGCCGCAGTAATGGCAGTAACACGCAAAACCGTGTGAAACATAAAGTTACACCATTCCTGAGAAAGATACTAAAGAAACTGGAGTAAATGTTAGTGCATACTATATACATAGTAATATAGTAAGGTGTGCACTCGGAGGAGATAAAAATATCCAGTAGACTTGTGCATGCATACATTTAATGCCCTGTGTTGCGGCCACCAGCGTAACATACGGCTATTATATGCATACCTTTATTACACACCAGTACATTCCTCGATGTGCTGGAATGAAAGTTTGGGGAATAACTAATGAAGACGCATACGCTTGGAAATAGTGGCAGTTGATTCCACCAACTACGTATTTCAGATACACATTCATCTGCCCAGCACGCAAATGTGAACTTTCAAATTATGCTCATAGCGGTATAACATACACTTATATATATAAGGAAAAGGAATCCGGAGGAAAATATTGATCAATGCGCTGGTGAGAAATGTTGGGTTGTAGAATGGGGAACTAGGAACTACATACTGTACTGTCCCTGTAAATGGGATTTCTTTTTCTGTTAAATTCTCGTCAAATAAATACAGAAAGAGAGAAACGGAGGATCTGTAATAGTTTAGTAAAGCTCAATTGTAAATGACACCTACGGATAGGCTATTTGTAAGGTATTGACGAGGAGACTAGTGAAGTAATGGAGAACTCGAGTATGTTATGTAAAGCCACTCCATTTTTTTCTCTTTCACAATTTCCGATACTTTCCCCATTTATCTGTACTTAGAGGCTTCCTCTTCTCAGCTCTGCAGCCTCGAGAGTGGATTCTAAAGACAATTCTCCGCTCTTTCATAACTTATGTACTTTATTGAGTCAAGTTTATATAGCGATACGGCAGCCATGTATCTCTACTAAACAAAATACTTGTTTAGTGTTTGAGAGTGTTGTGAGGCTAATATTGAATCTACAACCGAAATCCGGTTCTCCTTGTTTGCAGAGAAAAAAGTCTGAGACACTGGTAGTACTTACTTTATATAAAGTAATATTGAACGACAGATACTTACGGAAATTCTATTAGAGTAGGTTCTACTGATATAGTTGCTTTCAACTACAAAATGGTGAACAACCGAAGAATAAAAGTTTTCTATTTGAGTTGTAAACTGTGAATCAAATAAATTCCTATTCAAGATCAAGATTTTCCATCACCAAAGGTCGTCCATTTTTATTCAGAATGGTGGTGCTAAAATTCAACTATCTCCTTTAGATGAAGTATAGCCTTTATTGCGAATTATGGTTATGCCACCGCACTGTACCTACTGGCGAAGGTTAATCAACATAACAAATGAATTGCGTTAATTACAGAGTAAAATATATTCATTATTTATTTTAATTCATTGTACAAGTAATGCATATTTATCTTAAGTTTATGGTAGAATGGTTCGTTTAAATTAATTAAATGTACATGTAACGGGAATAGAATTTCCACTTCAGTGCCCACAGTCTCCCGAACACGATTTTAAGCCAAGAACGGAAAACCTCAAGTTGCAGGAAATCTTTGTAGAGATTACAGTAATAGTAGTCGTACTTGTGCCTATTCCGAAGCCATACAGTGAACCAAGTTGCATTGTGTGAGTATGAAGAGAGAAAGAGAGAGAGAGAGAGAGTCGGCGGTTCTCTTTTACTGTTGTTCTTTCTCTATTTCTCTCTTTCTCTCCTGCCCTCCGTCATCCAGCCAGTTTAGTCCAATTGAGCTAACCGAAGGCAACCTCACCAGAATGGATGTCTTTCGGATATACATTCTATTGTACAGTAGTGTTACGGTTGCTGGTAGTTGCAATCCAATAGTGCATTCTAGGGTGATACTTCACTGATATACTTCACTTGAGTTCGATTCTTCCGAGCGTAGCACAAGAGAAGAAAATCTAGTAGATCGTTTGGCTCTATATTGATTGCATTACATTACAGAATCTCTCTCTCGTTCCATTTTCTCGCTGCTCTCTCCTTCCTTCCTCTCTCTCTCTATGTATTTAAGTAGGTAGCCGAGAGTATCAACCGGCAACTCGGTGAACACGGTCAGATTCCGAACAATTTTTCCCACAAAAGGCATGTCGAGTGGAATATTTTCGATCTATTTGCCGCTTAGCTTAGCAACTCTGTTGATGTGTCAGACTACACTCTCTTTTCAGTCTGTCTGTCTCTCTCTCTCTCGCTATAACTCTATAACCTAGCTACTCGTGCCACTTATGTAAGTTAATTCCGTCGTTGGTATTGATATTACAATGACAGTTGCTTGGTTATATTTATACTGATTGTTGAACAAATAGTAGTGGCATACGTGTACTACAAAAGTCGTAAGAATAAGATACTACATGCTCTTTGAGCTTTCCACTGAGCTGGAATGAATTCGAACATGAAGTCTACTGTTGTATGTAGTAGAGCAATCGAAATTGTTGTGTAACAGCAGGAAACAGATTGTAAACAATTCTCTACTGTCTGATGTGACAAATTTGAAGGAAAAGATAAAAGGAACTGCCGAACGAAATCATGAACCTACTCTTGTTTCCACTAGCACATGTCTGCCTACTGTTCCATCATTGATGCATATTCCAAAAAAAGCGTTTTTTTTATTCTCACAACGTTGTCCCACTCTCCATCTTTCTGTTGTTAGTTTTGATTAAGGTACTGGATGCTGCAACTGGAAAACACTTACGGTTGCTACGTGGAATGTGGAAACAGTCGATACTCTTCTTACATAACTTGGCAGCTGGAATATATCTGTGAATTGATTACGGGGAGCCACACCTACTAATGTTAACTCCCACGAAAGTGGCACAATAGCTACTTATGTATTTACCTATACCATATCATCACAGGGAACAAAAGAGTCAAAACAAAATAATTGCCCCTTTCAGATTATATAGTAGGGTTGATAGAAAATGTAATACTAGGCTAGTAGAATAAGGTGTAAAATCTTGTCCATTGTTAGTCAGTCATGTTATGCCATATGGCTGAAGTGAAGATACATATACATTCATTATACAGAGACGAGACAAGGCTGTGTCATTGTGGCTGGCGTGAGATTCTGCGGCAAATTCGTCATGTTCTGCCAGTCAATGTGATCGTCAGATAACCGTCACAGGCACTGCTACATATTTTTCGGCTATAACAAATCTACGAAATCCGCGAACGACTTTTGTATATACACCTACGTCGTTGTGGTAAAAGCACAGGCTACGGAAGTTTGCACAGCAGAGCGTCTTTCGCGAGCGAGACAGACAGGTGAAGGCATAAATTCATAAAGAAAGTTTATAAAGTATTAATGGTAGACTCTCTCCAAGCTCTTATTTACTCTTCTGTTGAATGGTGCGTCATAGGGCTCATAGGGCTGCTCACAGAACATATTAAATTGAACAGTCTTTGTCGAAGTGGGCACATTAAAAATATTAATGCATATTTACGGTTGCCGTGCTTTAGTTATGTTTTTTTAGCTTTCCATTTCGGACTTCCTACTACTACCTTTCGGTATTTTGCTATGACTCCACCGGTGTGCACACTGCGATTTGAGCACAAAAGAGAAAAGCCTATTTAACAATATGAAAGAAACATATTACGAGCTTGCAAGTTATATGTTAGTGTTATTGTATCAGAAAAGTTATGAAAAAACTACCTCAAACGATCACTGCTCCCATAACTTTTCAGGGTAATGTCTATATAACTGGTGTTGGTGTTTGAAAAGTGACACTACGAGTCAGAGCGAAAGGAAGACCTCCTTCGAGATTTCTTGAAAGCTCCAACTGACTACATTCATACATACACAAGTAACATTGCATACGGTATGACACTGATATTACGTGCGGTCGTTCTTTTCGAGCTTAGCAACTCGGCATGTGTGTACGCTGTGCATTCCAATAGGACACCAATCGTCCTTGAATGGCACACAGAATACAATTTGTAAGTGTACTTGACTGTCGAGTTGACTTGGTCTTAGATTGCTGAATGGATGCACTGTGTATAGTAATATGAATACATGTATCAAATATCACAGCAGAGCTGTGTGAATGCCTAATACATAAAATGTCTATACACACAAAATGCACACAATGTATGTACAATGTAAGATGTGAGTTTGTTATTTATTATGGCTCTATGGCTGAAGCCAGCACGAGAAGAAAATGTATGGCTTACTTGAAGTACCTCCACATTGTAGTGGTCTCATATGCTGTGGCATCATATAAAGTTATGTATTTGATAAGCTGTGTTCTGTACTACTGCACATAAAATAGGAAAATCCTTAATACTTGATGCTAGAACGGTGTATGATGTATAGCACAAAGAATGCTGCATTGTGTTCACCATGAATACCATACATTCTTATAAGTATGCATTAGGCAAAGTAGTGGGAGATTTATATACTGATACGCGTACGCTGAAAAGATCCTTCGGACTTGTACATAAAAGTGCCTTGACATTGCAATCTGTGCATAAAAGACGAACACAACAGTCACAGAAAAAGACTAGTGTGTGTAAGAGGAATAATGTACAGCCAATGCCTTTGCTTAATAAGCCAGACAAAGACTCAGAGACATTATTCCCTTTGTATTTATGCCACGTTACATTAGATCGCAATTGACTTGCTCTCTACATCCCATCTTGTAGTAATAAGTCCATGAATTAAGATCTCTCTCTCTCTCTCTCTGTTCCTAGGGTCATTCATTTCGTTTCGTTGGACACATACCACTATAAAGATAAGGAGCATAGATGTTGCATATTTGTCTTATAGGGTGAGAATAGAATATCACAGGGTTGGAGCACATTATTACGACATGGTAGGAAACGTAACATTATTATTACCCACCACGATTCTCCTACCAACACTAGCAAAGGAAAGTTGACTAGTACAATGAGCAGTAGGATGGAAATGTTTACAGAGAGAGGAAGAAGGGAGGATCAGGGGGTTCTTAATATCTGTAGTATAGTGGAGAAGTAGATTCGTGTTTGTTTGATCAAAGTTCGAGGAGATGAGAAACGAAGTAATCATAACCTCAAGAGTTGAGCAGCGTAGTGCATTGTAATAGTGGTAGGTACAAACTATCAACTAAACTAACTAAACTTAACTATGTCTATGTAGAGTAATATTTGCAGCCGAAACTTCAGTTTATCAAGTACGAGTGCAACAGTGGAGTTTTAATAGCAGTCATGGTAAAAGGATGAGACCTTCAACTCACATTACGTAGAACAGCGAGCAGAATGAACAAGACAGGGCAAGGGGATCTCTCTGAAATACTTACATATAATGACAGAGTATACAGTACTGGCAACATTAGACTGTGAACTTATAAATTGGAGTTTTAAATTGATAGTTAAGTGCAGTGGAGAGCGAAAAACTTCAGTCATCTTCAACGAACTAACAACAATCATAAAGTAAATTGGAACGTCTTCTCTGTAGGACATCACGGACCGAAAGCACGGGGTGATAAGTGCGTACCGTCTACCTATATACAGACCAACTACAAATTGTATATAAAGGTAAGATGTTCTTGACCATGTTTCGTGACTTTCGTCTCCTGTTTATCTACACGACTGCTACCGTATATAACACTGTTCTAGCGAGAGGTAATCCTGAACGAATGTGTACTGCTGCTGCCACCAGTACTACTACCTGTATTTCAATTAGCGTTATCACCTTTTCTCGCTGAAACTACTTGCACGCTCAGCAGCACATTTTTATCTGTGCGATACGAAATGTAGCGATTTCACACTGTTTCGTAGTGTGATGTTGGGGGAAGCGGTGCAGTACGTATATAATCACGGTGGAATAATGTGATAACTTTTAGAGTAGGTAATTAAATTTCCCGTTTTTTAAGACACTGTTCTGTTTGCTGTGCTATTTGTACAATCTGTATCTGTACTGTGACTAACAAGCATACATTTCTGCACCAAACAGAGATCCGTCTTCTACAACGCTATCCATGCAGTATGACTGAACTGCTTTTAGTCATTCATGTTGCTGTCGTAAACAGTTCATGTTGATTGTGCAATCCAAAGGTTTGTCAAATCTGCTAACTACTATAGGTAGGACTATAGGGAGAAAAATGTGATTGCCACTTTTGCGAATTGTAACAGCTCCTTTTGTTGGAATTGGTATTCTTAACAGCCCCATTGTTGTTTTATGTGTAGATAGTAGTACATAGACACTTGTGCTGTGTGCTACAAATGTTAGCCTATGTGTGTACACTTGATATTGGATGTGAAATTCATGAGATTCGTAAGGAGGAGTAGGTATTAAGAAGTATTCGTGAAATGAATGAGACATTTGAATTATTCGTGTAGAATGAGACTATGTGAGTTTCCTGTATACACTTGATATTGGATGTGAAATTCATGAGATTCGTAAGGAGGAGTAGGTATTAAGAAGTATTCGTGAAATGAATGAGACATTTGAATTATTCGTGTAGAATGAGACTATGTGAGTTCCCTGCTCGGCTCTGGAATGTTTTCCAATTGTTGGTTTGATATACATTTTTTCATTAGCGCATGAAAAGCATTTTTCTGTCTTGAAATATGCAGTTGTCATTGTTGTCAGTTGGTATGTCATGGTTTTGCGGCAAGATGAGCTTTGCCATTTAGTACGATTGTGATTACAAGGCTGGGAGAGCCTAGAGCGTAGTAAGTAATATGTACTGAAAGACGAGATGCTGGAAAACTGCGGCAATACGCAGTAAATAGTTTACATTCTGATTAAAATTGCAGACAGTACAGCAATATCTGGTTTCTTTTGAGTTACCACCAGCACCGAGTCTCTTCAGATGAAATGTCATTTCTTTATTCCAATTTCAGTCCTGAAAAGGGAAACATTGGTTAATTGCCATTGGAGCATCCTTATTTCAAAATTCTGTAGGCTTCAGTTTAGAGAGAAATTGCAAACATTGAACACTTCTCAGCTCTGTAATTTTTGCAAATAGTACATGCATTGCTCTTCTGACACACACGTCACACCAAAGTTATGCAACATGACGGTATTCTCTTCATCTCATCTAGTATTCCTAGTTTTAAACAGTAATATTTTCAACGTATAAAAACAAATAAAGTAATAAATGTTAATAGTCGTTGAATTGGAATTCTCTCGCATGGAAAAATATGATTGTAATGGGCGACTGCATCATAATGTTGTACTGTTACAATATTATTGACAATTATTTACGTGTTTTTGGAAAAGGAAGCACTACTGAAGAATAACA
>JABASC010001791.1:0-20955 GCA_019776185.1 Plutomurus gul | reverse complement strand
AAGTGCAAGGCTTTTTGCAATGGCACCTTCTTGTGTACATGTACAATTTACAATGATAGAGAAAGTTACGGCAGTCTTACATCACACACAGGGAGTCTACTCAGTCAATGTGCCGGTGGTGGTGGTATTGCCGCGAGAAAAAGAAGGAAAGTTATCCAGTGACGTGATGGAAGACAAGTATCTGCAAAATAGCTGTAAGAATGGTCGTGGAGAGAGAGAATGAGAGCAGGGAGACAAGACAAGTACACGAGCCGGAAGGTTCTCCTCTCTCTCTCTCTTTCTCTCTTTCTGGGTGTTTGTGTGTGTGGTGTGCAGGTTTTAGGGATCACGATGATGACTGTAAGAAGAATGTTCTTGTCCTCAACTCAAGTCTCATTCAAGTTTCCTTTTTCTTGCCGCATCTTATGTTAGGTGACTTGCTTTTGATCAGATTGCAGAATTTCAAGTGTTGCAGAGCAGCAGCTCGAACCGAGCACGGACATTCAACCATTAATCAAAATGTCATCCACTCCGCTCCCTTCTTCTTCCTCTCCGCGTAGACCACGGTCTCAAGTGTTTTGCATTGTGGTTTCCTCGTGCCGTCCTGCCGTCGCGTCCCCCCAACACTTCCTCTCTCCATCTCCTTCCTCAATCGCACAAAACCAGTCACACCACTAACCTCTGGACGCTCTACTATTTTATTTAGCCTCTACTCAGTTTTTATTTATTGTTGTAGTATGGGAACATCCATCAATGAAGTCATATTGAATTGCCTATTTTTTACTTATTTTACAGCCTTTTTGAAACAACGATTCGATCGTATTTTCGTAAAATTTCATTGAAATACTGCTATACCGCAAAATCAACACAACTAAAATTGATTGTGATTGACAGACTTAATTGTTGAAGAAAGTCGTGGTTTTAATTGGGAGAAATGAAAAATGGGAAATAGCAAATAATAAGCTGGAAAATGTGAAATTCACTGGCCAAAACCCTCTCCCATTTTGAGATGACGTCACTACTGAATATTCCCTTACGCAGTAATGTACTACTTACCAGTTTGGCATGAGCAAATATTAGAATCCTACTGTCATTGTCCCACAGCACATAAAAGAACAATGGCAATGCATCTTCCAACTAGTAATAATGACCCTTCTTATCGGATTGAACAGAACAGTCGTGTTCTGTTCTGTTCTCTTTTATTGTTTACAAAATGTCAACGGTGTCGTTTGGATTTCACGGTGTAAAACTGTTTATTTCGTTTGTGTGGCTGTGGGGTGCTTCTCGAAGGAATTGTACCAATTTCCATAATCAAAGCGATCGTATTCTGAGAATGTACTCCATTGGATGTAAAGTCTGTTGATTTGTTATCCCCACATGAAGAAGAAGTAGCTCATGACATAGCACGTGTACTTATTGTCACACAGCTCCCATCGTTTCCCCTCGAATTGTTTTTGCCTTTGTGTTAAGTCTACCGAGCAGTTTGTATCTCGAGAGACTGTTCTACCACTTTTAAAACTTTCTCCAGCCCTTCTTCACAGAATAAAAACTGACGAAAGAACTTCATGGAGAGAGAATGTGAGAGAGCATTGAATTGGCAAAGTCATTGGGACGATAGCATTAGATTTTAGTGGTGGGTGCGAGTCAGAAGCAGAAAAAGGAAAGATGAGGTGGATGAGCAACGAAGCCTTTCTTCTTGCACATTCAACCTGATCGAGAGATGAACACTCTGTAGATTCTTCATGTGCATGAAGTCGACGAAGTGGTGGTTGGGAATACAATCGTCGTGAAAGTAGATAAAAAATGGGACTTGGTTGCGAGTGGGACTAGGCTGTATACTGTATATATATATGTATGTGTGTGTTATGTGTGGCACCGTGCTCAATAATTGTGCAGAACCATTTCCTTCCTTCCGTTCCACTTCCCAATGCAATGATATAATATCACTACAGTCCACATTTTTTATCACTCTACCACTTTCTCTCCCTTTCTCTCAATCTCTTTCTCTGTGTACTTTTACTTTCTCCGCTTGGATATTAAGTCATTGACTTGACTTTAGATTCCCATCCGATCGTTATTATCACCACCACTCTCTTATTACAGAGAGTGAGAGAGAGAGAGAAAGAGCGAAGTTGCACACAGCCGTCAATTCCCAAGAACTTGAGAATAACGACTGACAGGGACATGACAAAATTTGGGATATTAGCTTTTCGCTTCAATTCACAGAGTACAGTTCCAGTTCCAGTGGCTTCCCTCTTGTCAAACTCTGCACCAGAAAGTTCCTGTTTTACCAAAAAACTGCTGTTACTCTACAAAATTCGTGTGTGCATTTTTTATGTCTTCCCGCGCATTCGAGTGGACTGGACGCTCAACCGGAGTTCCAACTAGGAAATCTAAATCCTCCCGAGTATAAACCACTCAAACCCCTACAGCTAACTCCTCCTACCAAATATCAAGTATGTACAATAGCACAAGAGAAAAGAATAGACGACATGTGCTCAAACGAACCATGTACTATCTCCATTTCCAAAGTCATCATTACATGCAATTCTATATTTTAAAGGGTCGTAGGTTGTGTGCAATACGATAAGAGACTTCCTTTCTCCTCACCAACAGCACCTTTCAAGTCTTGCTTCAACGGGAAAGAAACTTTCCTCATTTTTAGTATTATGGCGATTTCTGGAGGAAAGGTGAGTTCCCTGTACAACTTCTGTTAGACTATTCATGAATAGAAATCTTCGCTTACAACCACTGTCTACCTTACTTACGTGTAAAATAGGTGGCAGTCGTGCAATAATAGATTGAAATGATGTTCAAGTTGATAATGCAGAGCATAGAGTGTGGCAGCGAGTGTGCTCTCCAAAAGCCGGCTATTGTCAACATAACTCTCTCTTTAGTGGGCCATTCTCTGATAGAGACTCACAATTTACCATGAGAAGAAGAGTCAGAGAGGATGTTGTAAAGGAGAGGCCGCGGCCGGAGAGTGAGCATCTTCTTCCTCTTCAACGAGTCCATGCTTTGTGTGTCATGTGTGTAAACTGAAGGACCTTCTATTTCTGAGCCCACCTTTAAATAACGTCACGGGAATTCAATTTCTTTCAATTCAATTGATTGTGAATTGAATCTTGGAGTACTTTTCGAGTATGCACTAAATATACAGGGTGGTTGTACATATTTATGAGCCAGCCGGCCAGACGCTAAAATCCGAGAGAATCTTTTCCTTGTCTATCTCCCTTTTTCTTTACTTCTTTTCTTGAATTTTTCTCGACTTCTTCGGTGTACAGATCTTCCTTTCTCTGGTCCTTAAAAAGGCAGAGCGAAAGTCCGTTGCCACGTTCTTGGGCGCTCTCGCTCTCTCTCTCTCTCACACACACACACTCTCTCTCTTCTCGTTCTGTTTGAACTCTGCTCTTGGTATTCCTACTGTAGGCAAATTATAAAAGCTTTCCATTTTTCATGATTTCCCTCACTCGCTCACTTCATTCACTACCAGCAGAACTACTCTCAGAATGTGCGATCTAGAGAGAGAGTGAGAGAGAGGAAGAGAGTGAAAAGATGTACGGCGCTTGCTTTGGGATAGAGTACCTGGGCCCACACCCAGAGATATATGTTGTTAGCATATAGGTTTCGACTGAATATTTCACTCTGACCTCCAGTCCAGGTTTACATTTAAAGTACATGTATTTTCTAAGCATGGAAAAGGGTTGACTAAAGTGAGAAGAAATATTTTTTCTGGAGGAAGCGCTACATATCATCAGAGGAAGCAATGAGTGTGTCGGTGAGTGGAGACAGGTCGACTTCACTTTGGAAGCGGGACTGAAATGTTGGAGATAGTAAAAGAGTAGTGAGATAATTACAGCCAATTACTACATCATCTCCTTTTCTATCTCTCCCTCGCTCTCTCTCCACTCTAATGGATCAAGCAACATGGGAAATTACATCTACCCAGAATGACTCTCTGCTGCTGATGGTGCTCGACTGAACCCACGGAGAGTGACTTGTTGGAGCTTCAGGTCTTTGTAAATACTGACTCTTGCAGGAAACCACAGACACAAGAAGGAACACAAACAGACCGGAGGCGTTTTCCCCAGATTTCCTTTTAGTCTCCAATCTATGGCTACTGCGACGTACTACTACGAGTAGAAGACCCAGATACATGTTACAGTTGGCACAGCCGATTTCAAAGTTCACGTTTTTGGAGCGGGTAAATGTGGGGGCGGGTACACGAAGAATGTAAACTTTTCTATAATGGTGTTTGTGTGTAGGCTCTAAAATAGCAATGCAATTGGATTATGTGGTGTATCTGGTTAGTTATATTATATATGTGATCAATTTGTGGGGAATAGTGAGTCGGTTAACGAGCTATCTCACTGAGCATGAAATGAAGACACGAAATGAGAAACTGCCTTCTTTTCTTCTTCGAGAGAGCATACTGTCCAAATTGTCTAGATCTCTTTCCTTTCTATAAACTATATACAAGACATTTTATTATTTTCTTTGTATTANCTAGATCTCTTTCCTTTCTATAAACTATATACAAGACATTTTATTATTTTCTTTGTATTATTATTCGGTTCAGCAGGCTCATATATATATATTATATGGATATAGCATAATTTGTTTGTAAACTTCCGGATTCGTTGTATGTACTGTAACACACTGTAAGTAGTGCTATATATAATAGCACATATAATATACATATAATAATATAAGTATGTATATTGTGTGCACGAGGGTTGGCTTAAGAAGGTAGGTACTTGAAAACGTTAAGATCTACGTAAGATATTCAAATGCGATTTTGAGACAACATTTCAAAGATAAATATGCGTATTAGCATTTCTCAAAGGAATTCATTGATTGCTCCATTTTCTGGTCACCACCAGATAGACATCATTATGTAAACTGTTTGCGTGCATACATACGTTCAGCTGGGATCCATTCGTCAATTCAGATACTGACTCTGGCTTACGAGAAGGAACTCGCATACTGGTAGTAAATATTTATATGAAACGACGTATCTTATATTTGCGTGGCTGGCAGGATTCTGGAAAAACAAAAATGTATAAAATTTGTAAACACCCACCGTTGAGGGGATAACATTGGATTTAATTGACACTCCGCCAAAAAAATGTTAAGTTTTGATGATTTTATACGAGTTTCATATGATTTCATTTCATTATATGTAGGATATAAATAATTACGATTTGATACTAAGTGGTGGATGAGAACGAGAATTTTAAGATTCGCTTATAATCTAAAAATTTCAAAAGATAAAATTATTTTTGTTTGCCTGTTGCGGAAACGCGAAATTATTTTCCTTTGTGTTTGACTGTTAATAAGTAATGCATCATCCGAGATAAATTCAAATTATTTTTAAGTAATTTCTTCATTGCAAACCTATTTAAATAACCATTAATACGACGAAAATATTAAAAAGCAAAGGTTTTTTATAACTACATAATTGAGAGTGCATTCTTGGTATTTTTCTGTCAACCCTCGTATGGTTGTTGTAAGTACATGTGCTGTATGTGCATATTTTGATAGCGAAGCAATATAGGGATGTGTGGATAGGCGAAATGACACACTGGAGACTGCAGAATCACGAAGTGCAGTTTGTATCCACTCACATTGCACTCCATGATACAGAACAGAATTTTTCCTTCATATTGATTTCGCATTAAGTAGAATGGAAAATATCTGAAGACAAATCTCATTATCGCAGTTATAGCTATTGGCATGTCTACACGATAGCGTCTCCCTCCACCACCCACCACCAACACAAACAGACTACTACCCTCGTACATTATTAATTCTTAAGATTCTACACCGAAATTCTGAATTCTAGCTCCTATTGACTCTGAAAAAACTTTCACTGTACTATAGTCAGGCACACACAACATCCAACACTACAACAGCAACTAAAGCATGTTACTGTTGCCCTATACTAAATCTCATGTTCAGCCAGACAAAAAAGCAATCAAGTGACACTTGAAGACAAACATAAATAAATTCGATTGACAGACAGTCGTCAGAAGCATTCACTAATTTAGAAATTATAGTATAGAAATACGTAGATGGTTTTCAAAGTAAAAGTAGGGGACAAAGAGGCGCTTAAACATCGCTACGCGTAAAAATGACAGGCTGAAAGATAGTTGAGAAAGAACGTAGTGATATAGAGGATGGAGAACGCGTAATGAGACTTTTCTCCTGGAAACCGTATTAGAAAAAAGAAGGAGAAAGTTTTTCCAGTTTAATAAGTTTGTCAATTTAGCCGTTTCTTGACTACTGCATCCTATCCTATCATCAGCCTTCTACAAATATATACATATATAGTACTAACTAAGTATAACTATGTATGTACGAGTCTAGTACAATATATTTCCAGTTGTAAGACCACACCAACAGTAGGCATCACTAATCGTATACTTATGTATCGCTCCCTTATAACTAACGGATGTGCATAGCCACAGTGGTTTGAATGGAACGAATTAAAGATCTCTGGTCGCGCACCACTCTTACTTATTAGTACTCATTGTGCTTAAAAACCAGCCATTCAACTTGGAACTAACCAAACAAGAAGTCTCTAAAAAGCAAAAAAAACAGCGTAAAAAACCCTTAATTATTACCATTATTTACTTTTTGTTGGTTCTCGCTATTTTGACCTTTTTTCCGCTTTAATTCGGCACTTAGTTAGTACATAGTCTGTAATCATGTACATACATAATTGGGTCAAAAACAGCAAAAATGTCAGCTGCTAGCAAAACTCTGTTCGTTTGAATGGACCAATTGTTCACTAAAAATTGAAGATCTAGACAGAGTAGAAATGCATCATTGATATCTCTTTCTGCCCTTTTTTTTGGCACAAGGGCAGTATTTAGTCATCTATCATGTTTTACTTTAATTTAGCCAAAAAAGTGCTTTATACAGCACAACCAACAACGGCTTTTACCCGAGCATAAAATGTAGTGGAGGAGTATCCCCTAACAAACATTCGTAAAATATTGCTCTATAATGCTGTCTTATCTTTATATAAAATGTATCTTGTATGCTTATACTTACAGTTAGAACGTTAGTTGAAGGAAGAGAGGCGGCAGTTCCGGCGTATAGTTTCGTATCCGCAGCAGCTCCGCCGGCACTGAATAGGTTTTCTTGGCTGTGTATGTACGAGAGAGCACAACTGGTTGGAATGGTGTGCACTTTGCTCAACGAGCGAGGGAAAGAGAGAAAGCTACTACGAGCAACAGCACCGAACTTGTTGGTTTTCTTGCTTACTAGTACATTCGAGTTAATGGGGAAAGAAATAGTAGTTAGCTGTAGAATTGAATGGAATGCTGCCGGTAGACTATAAATTGCTTTCTATTGTGCAAACACAACAAACTATACACACAGACAACTATATACTATATGCACGTATTTGTATAGAGTGAAGTGGCCTGACTGCGGTGACAGTGTAAATGCAATGAAGAGGAGCTGCTTGGTCGTGTGTATCCACGCTCCTCTCAAGTATCACACGGAGCCACAGCATGTTTTCTTTGGTTTTACACTCGTCCTGGCATCATCACTACTTCACGTACAGTAAATGTGTTTGGGACAGATCCTCATTGTAGTAGTAGTGGTGTCAGCATTTTGAGAGGGAGAGTGAAAGTCGGTGAAAGTGTACCATGTTGACTTTTAGCCAATGGATTCGATTTCAGCGGAGAGTTAAATGGCAGACGCTGTTTCAACTGGAAATAATTCGCTCGCTATCTATTTGATTTGTGACGGAGCGCAATAAAGCACAAGACACGTTCTTCTATGTATCTATGGATGAACGGCAGAGAGGAGATCTATTGATGGCTATACTTTCGGCCGTTCCACCTGCTCCAGGGACACAATCAGTCTGCATTATATTATTAGTAGTGTACATAGTAGTATACATAGTGGTGGGGGCGGGGTATTATTGCACGGTGTGGCAATACGTGTAATAATAGAGAGGGAGGGAGAGGTGGGAAGATAAACGATTGAACTTTCCTTTACCGTTTGTCTCTGTGAATGGGACAGTTGACCTCAACTTTCACTTTACGTTCTCCCTTGTATCCTCCTTTATTGTCCTTCGTAAGTGAAGGAGAGAGAGGGAAGAGATTCGCACTGCTCCGTGAAACATTTGAACGAGTGGTGACGGTCCACTAACTGCTCTCACATAGAAATTTCCACACCAAATCTTTCCACTGGGCTTTCAATCAGCAGCTTCCCTGTTTACAAACTCTTTCCATCGTTTCCTACTTCTTTTCTTGTATCTGCTACCAAATAAGCCCAGCCTTTTTTCTTTTGAAACGTAATGCTGCCGCTGAAGTTAAAATAATTTTTCTGTCAATAGAAAGCTAGCGCCACCATTCAAAATATGCAAATTGAATTGGAACTTAAAGTTTGTCTAGGAGTTCTCTTTCTCTTTGTTCAGACTCACATCGTGCTTTACCAACTTAGGAAATACGTATTATGAAGTACTGTGTTCGAATTTGCCAACCACAATTTCTCTTGTGAGGATGCATACATTGACGGGCCCTATAAATTAAATTAAGGCGTGAATTCTACACGAAATGGGATTTCTTACCACAAACTGTATTTTTAGTACATCATTTTAAAGGTGCAGTAATAGGGATCTAGCTGTCTACCGGTATATCTTCTGAGCCGATGGCATTCTCGTATTTGTGAAGAAGTAGCACATTAGTAGGATGAGTAAGACGCTGTGCTGAATTTGGCTAAAAAATTATTTACATGTTTTACACATTAAATGTTGTAAGTGGGGAAATAGTTGTCTAGATACTTCAGTACGTGACAGTTTAAGTAGAATTTAAAGTGAATAGCCAGTCCTACTAAAAGCCGAAGTAGTGAATTATTCCAAAGTTTCACTGTGGCTAAAATTAAAATACTGACTATTGAGTACTATTCAGTTTAGGATTTATCTAGAAACCTTGGGGAATCTAGTTCAGAGACAGTGAGAGTAATTGAAGCCGCGTGGATCAATTGATTTGTCAGATATGTCAGAATTGATTTATGTCAGATTAGTCGGATTATAGTTCACTTGTACAAAATCGTATCTGAACACGGAGATGTGACAAATTTGCTATAATTTTCCCTACTATTGTGCTCTCACCTAATTATACCGTGATCCATAACGTACAAAATATACGTATTATAAGTATTAGAAAATAGATGGCTGAGACAGCCCTAAGCGTACGTACAGGGTGATCAGGAAAGATTGTCCATGGATTGCAATAAGCACGGTTAATTACAAATTAATTTCAGTGCACACAATTAAATTTGTCTTATTTCAGTATTTTTACACTAAAAACTTATATGGAATCCATATTGACCGTCTACTAAGCATCCAGCGTCCGACCTACCAAAATCGTTCATTTGGTGAAATTTATATTACGAATATTGATTAAATGGTAAAAGTCTATCTATAATATAAATAGGTGTAATGCCCTAAATAAATGAATTTCGCCAAGGATTAAACCAACACGGACGGGCGAGACTGACGGGTTAGCATTTAAGTAAATCTACGGATTTTGTTAGAAAAAGTTAGAAAATTTAAGTAATACAAATGTAATTTTTCTCACTGTATAACATCGACAGAAACAATTTGATGGGCAGACTCGAGTCGAAGGACTTTCTTTAATCCTGCGATTGGAGCACTTACACGAAACTGAAATCTTTTTCCTATTTAAACTTAATGGAAAAAGGTTATGCAGTGACTTGTATTAAATAGAAAAATGTAGAATGAAATGGTCTTTTAAATCGTTTCTCCGTTATCCGTCAGAAATCTTAATGGAGCGTTGAGCATCGAGCCGTCATGAAAGTGCATTTTCTCGGATTATCCCAATGCATGTCTTTGCATATTTAACTGGATACGTACGATTCCACACACACACACAGAGGGAGAAAGGAATGTACGTACTTTGGGGTATGATCGATTCGTGTACATTAGAGGCGTCTTCTTTGTATTATGAATGCCTAACAGTACAGACAAGTAACAGAGGAACGATTTGCATGATGTGAGTGACTGTGTACGAATGTCTAATAATTCAACATGAATTCAGATGCATGAGTTTTAATCTTTGAAAGGCGACGTCGAGACAGCATTATTAACTGCAGACAATCATCCTTCCATCGTCTACTCTCTCAATGCAAAATGAAATATTTCTGCATTCTAGAAATCCTCGGGGACATCTCTTCTCCATCATCATCACCACTACAGCTACCTCTACACATGTTCTATTGCTGTGTCGGCTGTGTCTACCATGCACTCTGTGTACTGCTGCCATTCGTCCGTCCACCATTTATGCAAACGCTCTCGCCTCCGGTTCCATGTCCACACACGTGTACCAATTCTCTCTCTCTCTCTCTCTCTGCAGACCACCTTTACGTGTTACATTCTGAATGGCATAGTGAAAGTATACAATTCCAAGTAGGGGAGAGTGGGTACAGTTGTTACACTTTTTTCAGGGAATTTTCCCACAAATTAATTGAATGTAAAAAGTAAGAATTAAAACAACTGTCCCCACCCATGGGTACAGTTGTTATATGCAAACAGTGGGGTCCATTGTACTGTAATAATACTGTATTTGTATAAAAAAGCAATTCTCATGGGAATAATTCGGTCCGTTTCTTCTTATACTTTCTACCCCTGACAGGCGTCTGCACAAATTCTGACTTATTAGGTTTGCGCTTATTAATTTTTGGCAATTTTTTCGATGTTATATTCGGACGTTTGGAATTTTTTCGCTGCAACAGCTAATTCTTCTTCTTCAACTGCATTCTTTTCTGCTGTATCAGGTAAAACTTCCGAGTTTCTTTTCTTCCTTCCTTTTCTTGTGTTGATCCGCCTTCGGAAATGGACATAATTCCTCGATGGACAAGAGACGTAGAGGTTGTGGGTAGGATGGCTTCGGAACGAACTTGATCCTCAACAACCCCCAAATCGCAATTTCTCAATAGAAATACCTCAAGAGGTTTTACGAGTGCTTTGACGTGGCATTCCTATTTAAAATAGCAATCCGACAAAACATCTAAATCGTGAAAAATAGTAAATTTTGTATATAACAACTGCCCCCACCACAACGTAAAACAACTGTCCCCACCCTGACATTTTCCACATTTACTGTGTTTCCAGAAATTGGACACAAGTTTTATGAAAGATGAATCTTTGTATTAGTATGATTAGATGCATATGTAGGGGTTGTATGTAACCTAAAATTTTACCTTTATAGCATGCACCTGTCTGAAGATAATAAAAATTGAATGTCTGTTTAAAAAAGTACTTTTGAACGAGCAAAGCTTGTTTTATTATCCCAAATGCAAAATTGGTCGATAACTTCCAAGCTCCATTTAGAAGTACAAATGGGTCCGTGGTTCTTCAATCTAAGTTTTGTTGAATTTAAAGTAAAGTTAACGCAAAAATATAAGCGTATAACAACTGTACCTACTCTCCCCTTTCTGCTTCTCTATCGCGCTACAAGCACTGTAATATGTACACAGTGGCAGAAAGCAGTTTTTCGTTAACATGCCAGCACAAACACAGTGAGAGCATACAGCGAACATAACTCTATGTATTTTTGCAACGTGTGGCTGGTAGCTGCTATTACATCGGTTCCTGTATGTACATAAATACATAGAAAAAGATTATGCATACACACACACAGAAAGAGGAGTTTGTGTGGCACGGGAACCTTTGCTTATGGTACTTCTATTACAGGGCGAGTTCAGTCGTAGAATGTTAGCCTTCATGTATTCGTTCTACCTTTGAGAGTGTGGCTCGTGCTGCTCGTTTTGAGAGGCGTTCGTGTAACCTGCTCTGCATTGTACCTAGACTTGTCTTACGTGCGCCTATATACATAGGTGGAAAGTGGATAGAAAAAAGTGGTCGGATAGGACGAAAGTTTTCGACGGTTCATTCGTGTGAGTGGGAAAAGGGAAAGAGATCAGTTGGAAATGTCGGATTTCCCTTCAATCAACTGACTGAATCCACCTGTCAATTCCTTTGAGACCTTGCCAACATCTACTACCGACTACGAACCAATGCTGCTGCATGTAAATACTTTTATTCTCCCATTGCAACCCTTCTCTCTTTCTCTCTCGCTCTCCAAATGTGTGTGCACATATATTATGACTATGAGTACTTAGTTGCTTAGATTTTCCTTCAAGAACTGTATAATCTAAAGTAGGTATGGCATGAAATTCATGGCATGCCATAATCTAGCTCATGCAATGAATGATTACCCAATAGGCCAGCAGCTCCAATTCATTCAATGTGCCCTTTCTGCCATACGGCTAAACTTTAGTTTACAATTCTAATGACCATAAATATATTCTTCTGGGATATAGAAACCAGCTGGTTTGCTTTCCGTGCTCATTTGTTCTTTGTTTGATCTAGCTAGTCCTACCACTCCTACTCCTTTCGTTGGAAAGTTGAATCTAATAGTAAATAAATGCATTGTATAATAATCTGTAGTTTTAATAGGTGATGGTGTGGTTGTGTTCTTTTACGTGACTCGGTCGTCGCAGCCCGGCTTCCACTGACGAGAAAGAGAGAGAGAAAGGTGGCTCCAGTCGCAGCAGCAGCGTTGGATTTAATGGCGTGAAAAATGTCGGAAGTAATCAAATAAAAACGTGCTGAACATAAATTCATAAAAGCCACATGGCAATTTATTTGTGTTTCGAGAGAGCGGAGGGCTGCAGGTATTCAAATACAAGTGGAATAAATTCTCGATTTATTTGACATTGTGCTAAGGAAGGGAGTGACAGTGAAATAAATAGATTTGTGTGTGCTGTGATGTTACATGCATGGGGCAGATCTAATGAAAGAGATACAGAGTTGAAATATGAGTTTATGAAGAGCAGATTAGAAGTCGATTCAAAACTTTATTAGTGTCTCCCTTTTAGCTGTTGCTGTGATTCAAACCACGTCTACCATGTTCCATTAGATAATAATTTTCTATCACTTTATTATTCCATATCATTTCCTTCCATAACAATAACAACGACAGAACTTTTACTTTATTTTCCTTTTATTAGATAGTTTGGAAATGTGACATGCATTTCCAGCCCTATGCTTTATTGCCGAGGTATTACAAAGAGTACACGTGTACAATAATATAGAAGTTTTTCTGCGGGTGCCTTCTAACTCTTCTCTCCCTGAATTGTGAATTCAAGGAATTGGGATTTAATTAATTCTCCTTGTTACACGCCCTTATAAATTACATTATACTATACTTAATCTCTATTGTAGTATTTCTTTAGTACATTGTATGTTATACAGTTTACATGTGTTATGTAATAGACCTAGTTTTATCGTGTATAGAGTTCCTATCATTAGTACAAACATTTCGAGATGCGAGACAAACAGACCTCACACACAGACCGGTCTTTAATGAGATAGATTTCCTAACCGATACGTTTATGAGGTAACTCAATGGGTGCTCCCTCTGTCTGTCTGTGTTCTGTGTGTTATAAATGTATGTGCATGTGTCCAAAGCAGCAATAAACATTATAGAGACTTAACACGTACATAGAAGAGAGAGAATCTAGATTGGGAGAGCAGTGAGTTGTAATTTGTGTCAAGACTAAAAGTAAACAATTATCTTAAGATAAACGGAACAGCAGTCAGGAGCGAGCCACACTGTGGGTCCCGCACAAAACGCTCTCTCTGTAGTAGAAAGTAGAAGCAACTCTGTCTAAAGACATGAAAGGAAAACATGGAGTTCATACATTTATTAGAAAAAGATGTAAATCAGACTTTTCACGTACATTATGTATACACTTTATATTATTATTAGGACTAACATCACATCAAAGACTCGAGCACACACTCTCTTTCCTCCCCTCGCTCTCTCTAGTAGTTAAATTTCAACGACTATTTATAATAGTAGATCTGCTAGCATCAACATCACCACCCGCACTTCCCCTCCCCCTTCAGCCCTCCCTATTATTTTTGTAATAAAGTCTATTTAGCTATTAATATTTCTTCTTTATGGTCGTCATCCCGTCTTCTCAGCTTTTTATCTTTGCCTGCATTTATTCCGCTTGTCTGAAGTTACTTCTTGACAACCTTCATGATTACTCGTGATCTATTACATTACACTTGTGTGTATTTATGTATTTATGTATGTGTATTTATTTGTGGACTTGAGCCCGGCTCGGTTACACAAATACCATTTCTCCTCCTTCTTCAACTGGAAATCCTACATTTACTTTACTTGTGTACTTACAATAGAAAGATTGCTGTGTGGGTAATGTGTAGAATAAATAGAGTGTTACATAGTAGAGAATATAAATATTTAGCTCTTCGCTGTGTAGACATTCAAAGAGCGTCTGAGCTGGCCAGTTGTGCGTGAAAGTGAGGACTAAAGCTACCACGGAGAAAGCAGAAATCAACGGGGAGAGAGAGAGAGCGGAGGGAAGAGAATGAGAGAAAGAGAGACACGTTGCTAATACACTTGGGGATTTTCTTGCAGCGTTGCTGCCGCTCTGTAAATACATACGTAAGCCAGTGAGTAAAGTTCTCGTTGACAAAGCACAATGCACATGAAGAAACGAGTTAGCAACACTTTTCGTTGAGACTTTGATGGAGAAAGTCGGTTGGGTGCTCCGTTGCTGCTTATCTGATCCACTGTCAGTCCTCTCTCTCTCTGTGCTTATTTCCCATACAACAAATACTTATAAATGTATACAGACACAAATGTAATAACTCTCTCTCTCTTTCTCCAGCCAACACTCAAACATAATCATCCACCGTATCAATAACTGTACTGTATTATATGGGGGTGAGGGGTGGGGTGGGGTGGGCGGAATTAAGAAGATGGCTTTGGGTTAAAACAACTCGTTTCTCACTAAGCCACTGTGCTGCAACGACCGTGTGATGATGCAGCAGCAGGATATGTGATGGTCATCTTATGAGTACTAAGACGCTTACATTATTGCGTGACTCTGTAGTTGAGGGGCAAGGAAGCACTTTACTAATACATTGAAGCACTTTCCAGAGGGAGAGTGAGAGAGAGAGTAGTTTAGTGTAATAGTGACTTGTAATAGTAAGTAAGTAATGTAAGTATTACTGTGACTGCAGTGGCATTGGTACACTGAAGTCTATAGTTTGGTATCTCGGTATTAAATTTATTCTTCTCTCTACAGGGTCCGACGGCTAAAGTCTTCTCGTGAGGTCGTGATTCGTAATAGTGTACCGTGTTTGTACATTGGGGGGTGTATTAGGGTTTATTCGGTATATATATATATATTCTGCGTCTCTGTGTCGTTGTAGCTGATGATGGCTTAGATACTTCGTCAACCTTGTTTCCTTAACCTACTTATCAAATATTCGTTTCTCTGCCTTACAATTAAATAATTGGTGTTACGAGCGGTTATCCCTCTTCCTCATCTATAATTACTATATTTCTATATTTTATTATTTTTATGCATGAATTTATATATATTACATTTATTATACTAATGTTAAATACATTCACATCTTTGGTAATAAACAGTTAATATATTTTATATATTTATTTAATGGCTGATATTTTTAGAGCATTTGTATTTTGTACTTTCACTACAAAATAAAAAGTGTAAGCCGAAAGTAATGTTGCGTACATTGGATTGCATGTAAGTTTTCAATGACCCTGTATTTTTGTTTGAAACTTGACGATTCCAGGGGATAAAGTATATGTGGAGGTTTCTTACGTTGTGATTATCATTGGGCATTATGTGACTACTTGGAGTGCCTTTGCAGGGGTAAATGTGAATTTGGAGGCGGGAGTCGTGTAGGGAACATCGTCTGATTCTTTCCCTTCGGTCTGTTCGTAGTTTGGGAGATGGTGGCCGTGCCTTTGTGGCCCTGTGGTTTTGTTTCACTCCCGTTTTCGGCTACAGCACGCCGCGGTAGTTGGTGGTGACGGTGGTGGTGAATGGCCAACTGTTATGATGAATATGTTTGCCGTTTTCTTCTCTGTACATAAGATAGATACATAATAATATACATAGTCAATTGTAAAAGAGAAAGAGAGAAAGGAACGGAAAACTCTTCCATTTCATCTCTGGAAAATTATATGCCTTCTCTGTTTTTCCATTCGCTCTTTTTATTTTTCCTCTCTTTTCTGTTCTATTTTCAGAAGGAGCGGATGAAATTTTTCTACTCAAGGTAATTTATCGAAAGAGGGATCGTCTTCGTCACGGAAGTATTTGCCTCGACAGCATCCTAAAAGTATTAAAAATCGATCCAGATTTCTCTACACACTTTCTCCTCTCTCTCTCTCTCTTCTGTGCTTTTCAAACTTAGAAATGTTATGTGAATTCAAAGTTGTATAGACTCAGGACAAGAGAACTCACAAACAGAAACTCTACACAGTTACTGCGAACAGTCTCCAAGTAGTCTTTGCGATTACTTATTGTTAGACACAAATGTGTGCATCCGCGCTCTCTCCTGCTGCTGCTGCTTTCTCTTTTCCCTTTGTAATGAATCTCAATGAATAGCACGGAGTACACAACATTTGTTACTCAAACAACATCAGGAGCTAAACGCTACAGTCTCTCGTCTCTTTCTTTCGCTTACAATTTCTTATTCGTTGTATGCTGCTTCATGGTAGTAGGAATATCAATGTACAATTCGTATTCCTCTGAGCGTCTACACGAAATACATTCAGAATGATTGGAGAGTATCATATAAAGGAAAATTATTATTTAGTCTATCAACTTTATGGTGATTCGTTAAAGATAGGAGGCAGCAGCTCTTCTTCCATGAGCACCACGTGCATTTCTATTCCTCCCATGAAAATTGAAAATATTCAAATTCTCCACCATTTATTTCTTTCCACGAAAAACTTTCTCTGTCCTTTAAATTAACTTTAGGCTAAAGTTTTTAAACTGCTTCACAGGAAACAACCACAAACAGCATTTATTTGCATGTAATAATAAGGAATACTGAGATATTCCTTCATTCGTTATTCACAATGGCATAAATATAAATTTGAAATTGGCTTTGCGGCTTCTTTGAAGCTTGGAATAAACAACTTTCCTGAACTGCGTGCTGATTGTGAATGGTCTGTCGATTCTGTTTATAACCCTGGCATCATATCTCAAATCTAATTCAGGAATGTATTTTCTCTCTCTCTCTGTTTCTACGCGAATACAATGAACAGAGAATGACATCAAAAGTTAATTCTTACCTCACTAAACAGAGAACTATAAGCAAGATTCTCGTCGTAATGATGTGATCTCACTTTCTGCCGCAGATTTGTCATCTCATCATTTAGCGTTGAGTTCCGTGGAGAGACTATCCACTCATTCAGCCTGTCATTTCCTCATTTCATCGCCGACGCTTCCGAATACGGCGAAAACGACTACGAGATAGCGATGTCAGCATCTCACTTCTCATTTCATGATGTGCACGAGCAGCTCTCATGTTCGCCGGCTTTCCAAGTACGGTCTGTCTGGTTGAGGGGTCCCTCGGCTCGAATTTGTGCCTCAGCTCACACAACTTCTGCAAATTTGACTTGACTAAGGGGAACGCATTAAGGAATGCAGCACACAGCTACAGACCACCGCCCTTCCACCACAATTTATTTTAACAAGCTCGCCCCATCAAATGAACAACTCAGTGAAAGTCATACCTATATATTTATGCACTATGTGTGTGTATGTGTGCAGTGAAGGGGAAAAGTCAGGACGAGCCGACTGAGACCGACACACCGACATTTAAACCAAATGGATATTCTAGAGAACTGAGAAGCCCTCGTAGTGGCTGATCTCCTTACATTCAACATTTCATCACATCACATTACATTATAATATTATATTTATTTTTTCCACGTCGCCATCGTCGCCATCCGAAGACCTTCAATGTTCCTTTCCCTGTAATGCGACTGTCATTGGAGACGACACAGGACACAACACACAAGATAGGAAGGCGCTGTTTCGAGGTTTTCTAAGCAAGCGAATCACAAAAGGTCACCAATCACAATCACAAGTCAAACTATTTTTCTCGCACATCTCATCTCATGGTGTTATCATGATGACGATCACACCACCAACAACACCACTAGCAAAATCTGTCGTCTCTTTCTTTCCTTCAGAGAGCGATGTAATAATAATAATATGTGAAATGCATGGCACTTCCTCCCATGCATTACGTTGGTAGTTGAAGGCAGAGAGCGAGAGAGAAGACATGACAGCGCCCATTCTTTACGAATAAGTCGAATTTCTTCGCGTCTTCGTGTAGACATATCGTAAACATGGATCAAGTATGTAACTTTCTAATGTAGAAATATTAGTGTTGCGTCGACTTGCCTCTTTTCCAGTAGACACATGACGTGAACGGTATAATATATTGTGTATGTGGTGGTGGGGGAAGTTGGGTTGAGATCCTCCACCGCCGCCGCCACCGAAAAATGACCCGGTTATTGCCACCACGCTCTACTACTACAAGATTAGATTGATAACTTTCTCCTTATCTCACCACTACTTATGTGTCTATAGCGAAATTATAAAATTTGCATCTCGAAGATATATGTGAGTAGGAAACGGTGCATTTGCTTTCTGCACACACACAGAGAAGAGAAAGTCAGTGAGTTCTGCGACCCATTTCCACTTTTGGAAGTCTCATCAAATCTGATCACATGAGAGTGAATGCAGTCAGTAGTAGCGGCGGCGGCGGCGGCAGTCACTCATATTATCGTATCAGTCAGTTGACTTCCAATGAGCCACATTTTCCCTCTGCCGATATTTATGTGGCGCGGGGCCGTAGACTTGCACACTGCTAATAGGAGCTGACTGGCACACAGACACGACCCACAGATAAGCCAACTATTTAGCCAACGCTCCAAAAGAAATGTGCATCACAAAACATAACATGACAGTAACGTACCTATCTATCCATCCATCTATCTATAAAAATATACGTATAACTACTTTTGTGTGTATAGGTTAGAGAAACGACCCAATTTTTGATGCATCAGCCTGGCTCCTTTTCCTTTCACTTTTGATATGTGCCTTTAGTATTCCACTTTTTTACATTCAATTCACATTCCATTCCATTGAACTCCTTTTACGTTCCGTGGGACAGTGACAGATGAATAAATACCTACATACTTGCAACAAAACCCGAATGAAACCAATAGGAGAAAACGAGATAAGTCGCCCACTATGTATTCCTACAGCCAGGCTGGAACTTATCCTCCCCGTGAGTCAGTCTCTTGTTCTCTCGTGGCTATACAATAAAAACACACACGTACACAACCATAAGCAGGGAGTGCAGGCACTTTGAGACAATCTACACAATTCCTTACTTTTACTCTAATGGCCAACCCTTTTTCCAGCGACACACACAACTGACTTGACTATTTATCGTTGTTTTTATGCTGCTGCCGGCTTTTTCTTGGTCCTTGTGATCGGCTGGAGATGTCAAACCGGTGGACACATTCTTTAAAATCACCCATCAAATCTACACTGCAGACAAAGAGTGCAAGCACTCGCATATTTAGGTATTAAACCCATTTAGGATCTGTCTCCATCAGCAAACTAAGTGAACGATCACCCAAACTCGATTTCTTAGATACAGCTTTCACTCGCCTTTGCTCCTTCACTGGGAAATGTACGAATGTTTAATGCAAATAGAAAATCAAATGTAGTAATCTCAAAGCTGGAGAAAGTGAGCCAGCTGCCCTGATCTCTATATAAGATTTCTACTAGCGTGTCTTCTGATACAATCTCTGTGTGTATAAACGGAGATGTTGAGGGCGGCGGGAACGGGTGGAGGAAGAGGTCAGTGGCTGAATGGAAATGATTGAATTGGACTGTTAGCTTGCAAATGTTGACTTAAGTCAGAAAAGGTAGTTCCTTCCGCCGACATGCCTGCCATCATTCTCAGCCAAGAAATTGCATATGACAGCTCTCTTTCATTCAGCAGACTTCTTCAAGATTAGAATGGGGCCCCGACTCACCTACATGAACCGCTATGCTGCTGATAGTACCTATATAGGTAGTAGTAGGCCATCAGATATATTATTGTCTGACTGGTTAACGATGGCACTTGTGGATGTAACTGGACCGGAGAATTGCGTACGTCATAGATTGACTTGTCATCTTTGCATTTCTACAGGCTCACACGGACTTCTACATTTGTAGTCAATTCGGCTCACGATTTCCAATAAGTAGTGAGTGTTTTAGCCTTCAAGCAGCAGACAAAATTGTAATCTCATTCCTCTCGCTCAGTTTGTGTGCCTTCTCCCACCACAATGTTTCCTTTCAAAAGTCTCAGAGAGAGAGAGTTTCTTGGCCGATTCGAATTGAGATAGAGAGAGAGAGAGAGAGAGAGCGAAAAAAGCCGGCATTACGCTTATTGTGCGTTTTTTCGGCATACAAAGAGTCGTTGCATGATAAACCGTGGCAGGAAGGGTGTACAATGCTCTATTTGGGGAAAGTAGGTAAAAGGTGGAAGCTCCTTTTGAATTGTGCATACTGCTAGTGAACTGCCACAGAGAAGAAAGTCGTAGATTGAGTGTATGTAGTGGCAGTGGTGGTGGAAAAAGACTGGCGAGTCGGACAATCAATATCCATATCCATCTCGACATCCGACTTTTACCTTCTCTTGACTTTTACAGAAATTTCATGTGCACTCCATCTCCATCATCACAGAAATATCAGTTCAGTCAACGAAGAATAGAACACTCAAACTTTTTCCCATTACAGTCCGCTCTGTTCAATATGCTCTTCGTGCACAATGCAATGTGCCGATTGTGATGTAGAGAGAGAGAGAGAGAGAGAGTTGAGTTATCTTTACTCTGCTTTCTCTCTTTCTCTCTCTCTCTCTCTCCGTGAGTGAAGTCAAGTCTATAGCTTGCCTCACTGGCTCCATCATTCTTTGATAGACAGTTTACTCTCTCGCCAGTCGACTTTTTTTCAGCCTGCTCACTTGCACTAAAAGAGAGACTGAAGGATATCGTCGGTTAA